>CAXKVX010001623.1:0-138511 GCA_964058865.1 Eleocharis quinqueflora | reverse complement strand
GGTGCACTTAATCTAGCTCTTTGATTAATTGAGGAACATATACAATAAACAACCAAAATGAAATCTGAACACACAAAACAGCCAAAACTATAAGGAAGAAAATGAAGAAAAAAAAGCTAAAGAATGACAACTCAAAAGTATTGAATATAGGATATAGCAAACGGATCATCTCAAGCCTTAAATTGCAAAAATAATAATAGCATGAAACAAAAGATAATGTCCAAAGATCAGACCGAGTTTCAGATTGAAAACCTGAATGAAGAAGTCGATTTTAAAGGAGATTTGGTTAGAAAAAGACCAGATAATTAAGGTCCACTTATTATCTTTCACTAAAAATATTGAGCTCCGTTCAACATAAATAAAATTGATAATATATATACTCATAAAAATTTATATTTTTTTCTAAACATAATATATTATGAAAAATATAGAAGTTATATACATGTTAGTTATATGTGTTAGAATATTTAATTATAATATTTATTGTATAATTAAATATTGACTGTATGGCTTATGTAATTAGTATGAGCCAAGTTAATTCAAGATTTAACTAAAGGACACGTTTGAATTTTGATGGAAAATTTAGATAAGTCAGATTCACTGTACCAAGATCCTAGAGGTTGCCTCAGTTTTATATATACTCAGTTCTGTTCATTTGGACATATCTAATTAATTATCTTCTAATTCGTCCATTAAAGAAAATAACAGAAAATATACTGAGTGAAAAACGCCATAATTCGCCATCATTAGGACTGAGGAAAACTTCTGAAGATCAGTACTTTTTCTTCCGCCTTAAGATGTTTGCAATTCAGAGTTGTAAGATTTTTTCTAATATTATTTGTTCTTTTATATGATTTACGTTATCTTATTGGGGCTGTATTTTTAAATAAAATATATTACGAATTAAATATTTTATCTTTCATTTGGTATCAGAGCGAATCATAATTTCATATAAAATACAAAATTATTTTTTCAGTATTCAATTAAGATGTGAATTTTAAGATGGAGAATATGGGAGATGGTTAAGAATTATTTTTCATGTTTGTGTGCAATTTTGGAGATGGATAATAATAACTTTTTCATTCACATGCACATGAGAGAATCATTTCTCTCTCTTGGATTGAATACAACATAGAAGTATCATTTTATAAAGTGGGTAGGACATAATTTTTTCAACCATGATTGTATCGAATCCCACCCATCTCTCTTAGTTTATTTTGGGATGCATGCAATTTTTCTCATAGACCCTTCTTATTTTAATAAATTCGTAACTTCATTATATTGGCCGAAATTAATTAATTAAATTGAGTACTTTACGGAAAAAAAATTTAGCATATTTTATTCTTGTAGTGTACGTAAAAAAAATTCGTATTATTTTATTTTGGTACTATAAGCGATTTAAAATTTTTTTTTGAAATTATTATATATAATATCCGGCCCAATGGAAGTTTATTATATATAATTGTTATTTTCATATATATGTACTTTTAATACTTGACTGTTATCAATTTCACAAACTTTAATTGTTACTGTCATTTAATTAAAAGGAAATATGTTTTACATTATGTCTGTATTACTATTATGTTTTAGTTTAATAAATGAGTATTGTCAATTTTTACCAACTTTAATTGTCAGTATAGTTTATTAAATTAATTATGTATCATAATTCGATTTGTTTCTGCCCAACGGTGATATGAATTGAATTTTATTTATGGATCAACTGTTATGTTAGAACTGAAATATTCTTAGGCGTTTTTATTATATATTTCAGATTGATTATATTTAGTCTCATTTCATAGTTGATCTAAATTTTATTATGTTTGTGTGGATATTTAGTCAGTAAGAATTTTATTTTTCCTGAATATAATGCAGCATTGAACAATATTAGTGTCCAAATGCAAGGAATAAAACCATTGAATGAAACAATTTTTTCCACTTGGAAAGAGCAGATTGAGATATGTCTTGGTGTTCTAGAAATCGACCAAGCATTACATGAAAATAAACCCGATGTTCTTAAGGATGATGCCACTGATGCAAAAAAGACTAGTTTTGCTAAATGGGAGCGTTCTAATCGCATGTCTCTCATGATTATAAAAAGCACTATTACTCCTGCAATAAGGGGTGGTATTCCTGAAAAAGATGTTGAAGGTAATTTTTTCACTGCTAAGGAATATCTAGTTTCTGTTGAAGAGCAATTTAAGAGTACATCTAAGGCTAATGCAAGTGCTCTCATAATGAAAATGCTCACTTCCAAGTATAACGGGACAAGCGGTGTACGTGAGCATATCATGATGATGAATGATATGGCCGCAAAGTTAAATGGCATGGACATGGCAATTTCTGAAGGATTTTTAGTTCATTTCATTATGACTTTCTCTTCCTGCTCAATTTGGTCCTTTTAAGATCAATTATAACACACAGAAAGAGAAGTGGAAAATGAGTGAATTAATTGCCATTTGTGTTGAAGAAGAAGAAGAAAGGATTAAGGCTGAAAAACCTGATTTTGCACATGTTGTTGTTGAAAGTCCGAAATCAAAGAAAAATAAAGACAATGGTAAAGGTAAAAATAAGGCAGATATGGTTGTTGGTGTTAACAAAGCAAGTACATCTGGTACAAAAGCACCAAAGTGTCATCACTGTAAGAAACGTGGACACGTGAGGAAGGATTGTAAGAAGTTTAAGGACTGGCTCGCTAAGAAGGGTAATGATTTCAATTCCATGATTTGTGAATCTCTTTTGGTTGATATTCTCATAAATACGTGGTGGGTTGACACAGGTGCCTCTGTGCACATTACGAACTCATTGCAGGGATTACTTTTCGTGAGGATGCAGCAAAAGGGAGAAAGGAAACTCAAGGTAGCTAATGGATTAGAAGCTGAAGTCGAGGCTGTTGGAACTCTCCGTCTGGTTCTGAAGAGTGGCTTTATTCTTGATTTGCATGATGTAGTATATATTCCTAGTGTAATTAGGAATTTAATTTCCATTTCTAGACTTGATGCGTGTGGTTTTATATTTCAGTTTGGAAATAATGAGATGAGACTATATCATAACTCTAAATGTATTGGTTCAGGATTGCTATATGATAATCTATATAAGTTATGTTTAGATTCTTCATTTTCTGAATCTTTATTATCATTGAATATTACTGATGTTAAACGTGGAATTAAGAGAAATCGTGATGGAGGATATTCCTCCAAATTATGGCATTGCAGGTTGGGTCATATTTCAAGAGATAGAATGCAACGTCTCATTAAAAATGAAATTGTCCCAGAATTAGATTTTTCTGATTTCGAAAACTGCATTGAATGTGTTAAAGGAAAATTTGTTAAGGGTAACAAGAAAGGAGCTGTTCGAAGTGGGGGACTATTATAAATAATTCATACTGATATATGTGGTCTTTTTTCCCACTGCAAGTCTTAACGGCCATGAATCATTTATCACTTTTATTGATGATTATTCTCGTTATGCTTACGTGTACTTAATTTATGAAAAATCTGAGGCGCTTGATAAGTTCAAAATTTTTAAGGCTGAAGTAGAAAATCAGCATAATCTTAAAATTAAAGTGGTTAGAACAGATATAGGAGGTGAGTATTATGGCAGACACACCGACTTGGGTCAAAGTCCTGGCCCATTTGCTTTATTTCTTCAAGAAAATGGAATTGTACATCAATTTTCTATGCCGGGAGACCCTTGGTAGAATGGAGTAGCTGAAAGGCGAAATCATACATTAATGGACATGGTACGTAGTATGATGTGCAATTCTTTGCCAGAATATTTGTGGTTCGAAGCTTTAAAAATAGCCACACATTTATTAAATCGAGTTCCTAGTAAATCTGTTCCAAATACACCTTATGAATTGTGGACTAGCAGAAAACCAAAGTTAGGATACTTACGTGTGTGGGGTTGTCTTGCTGAGGCAGAAGTTTATAATCCACATATTAAAAAATTGGATTCTAAAACCGTTAGTTGTTATTTCATAGGTTATCCTGAGAGATCCAAAGGATTTAGATTTTATTGTCCCTCACATACCACTAGAATAGTTGAGACTAGACATGCAGTATTCTTTGAAAATGACAACATTAGTGGGAGTAACGAAAAACGAACTGTAAACCTACATGAAGAAGATCGAATTTATGTTCCAACTTCGATCACTACAAAGGATATAAGTTCTTCTCCTTTAGAGATAAATAGTTATATCAATGTCAATAATGATCATAACATTGATGAAGTACTTATGCTGCCACAAGAACCTTTGCATAAATCGCAAAGACAAAGAAAATCTGCAATACCTGATGATTATATTGTATATCTTATTGAAGAAACTTGTGATTTAAGTCAAGGAGACGATCCTATCTAATTTAAACAAGCTGTTATGAGCAACAATTCATCTCAATGGTTGGATGCCATGAATGATGAGATGAAATCTATGGAAATTAATGAAGTTTGGGATCTTGTTGAGTTACCTGTCGGAGTTAAACCAGTAGGATGCAAATGGGTTTACAAAACTAAAACAGATTCTCAAGGTAACATTGAAAGATAGAAGGCCCGACTAGTTGCTAAAGGATTTACACAACAACAAGGAATACATTATGATAATACTTTTTCACCAGTCTCAAAGAAGGATTCATTAAGAATTGTTTTAGCTCTTATAGCTCATTATGATTTAGAGTTACATCAGATGGATGTTAAAACTGCATTTCTTAACGGTGACTTGCATGAAGAAATCTATATGAAACAACCTGAAGGTTTTGTTGTTAAAGGCAAGGAACATATGGGGTGCCGGTTGAAACGGTCAATTTATGGGTTAAAACAAGCTTCAAGACAATGGTATCTTAAGTTTGATCAGGTTATAACCAAATTTGGATTTAAGGAAAATACTATTGATCAATGCATATATCTCAAGATTAGTGGGAGTAAATTTATCATTCTCATTTTATATGTTGATGATATTTTATTAGCCAGTAGTGATTTAGACATGTTGTACGAGACAACGTTTTCTGTCGAAGAATTTTGAAATGAAGGATCTTGGTGAAGCCTCTTATGTTATAGGCATTGAAATTCATTGAGATAGGTCTCGTGGGATCTTAGGTTTATCACAGAAAGCATATATTGAAAAAATGCTTAAACGTTACAACATGAAAAATTGCTCCCCAAGTGTTGCCCCTATTGTTAAGGGTGACAAATTCAACAAGTTCCAATGTCCTAAGAATGATTTAGAGCGTGCATAGATGAAACAAATTCCTTATGCTTCGATAGTAGGGAGTTTAATGTATGCTCAAGTTTGTACACGTTCAGATATTGCGTTTGTGGTTGGCATGCTTGGTCGATATCAAAATGATCCGGGTATGGATCATTGGAAAGCTGCAAAGAAAGTTTTGCGCTATTTACAAGGGACTAAAGACTATATGCTTACTTTCAGGAAGTCAGATAACCTTGAGGTTATTGGTTATTCAGATTCTGACTTTTCTGATTACGTAGACAGCAAGAAGTCCACATCAGGTTACATATTCATGCTTGCAGGGGGACCAATTTCATGGAAGAGTGCTAAGCAGTCTATAACGGCATCTTCCATTATGCAAGCAGAATTTGTGGCATGTTATGAAGCTACTGGTCAAGCAGTTTGGTTGAAGAACTTCATACCTGGACTTCATGTAATAGACAGTATTGCAAGGCCACTTACCTTATTTTGTGATAATGAGGCTGCTGTTTTCTTCTCGAAAAACAACAAATCAAGTGGTGCTTCTAAATGGATTGACATCAAATATCTTGTTGTTTGAGACAAAGTCAAAGATGGTACCATTGTCATACAACACATTAATACGAGAGCTATGTTAGTTGATTCTCTAACAAAGATGTTACCACCTACTCTTTACAAAGAGCATGTTGCCGGCATGGGTTTGGTAAATGAATTCTGATGTTGTTGTTGTAGTGAACAATATTTATAGTTTATATATTGAAGCTTCATTGATGTATATTGACTTTGAAATTATTATATATATATATTTGCTTATTATTATGTTGCGCATTATTATTTTTAAGCAAATTTTATTTATGGGATCAAATGAATCTTATTAACCATTTGTTGGAAAGAATATCACTACTATAATTAATGGGGATCAAATAATGATAATCGTTATTCTGATTGCATTAGTTTTGGTTTGGGTTTTGGTTTGGTGTTTCTAACTGAACAAGGTTTATGTTAACAAAATTATATTGGCCAATTTGGAACATGTGCTTCATTATAATGTATAAGTTTAGGCCAAGTGGGAGAATGTTAGAATATTTAATTATAATATTTATTGTATAATTAAATATTGACTGTATGGCCTATGTAATTAGTATGAGCCAAGTTCATTCAAGATTTAACTAAAGGACACGTCTGAATTTTGATGGAAAATTTAGATAAGTCAGATTCACTATACCAAGATCCCAGAGGTTGCTTCAGTTTTATATATACTCAGTTCTGTTCATTTGGACTTATCCAATTAATTATTTTCTAATTCGTCCATTAAAGAAAATAACAGAAAATATATTGAGTGAAAAATGCCATAATTCGCCATCATTAGGACTAAGGAAAACTTCTGAAGATCAGTACTTTTTCTTCCGCCTTAAGATGTCTGCAATTCAGAGTTGTAAGATTTTTTTCTAATATTATTTGTTATTTTATATAATTTACGTTATTTTATTGGAGTTGTATTTTTAAATAAAATATATTACGAATTAAATATTTTATCTTTCAATATGTGGCAAGAAGAACTGAAATTTGAGCATCGCTCAATCTAATTAGAGCTGATAATATATGCAGAAAAATTTATAAATTATTTTTATATTATTTTATATACATTAAATTTTATGAATTATTTTATGAAAAAATGAGTTATATACATGTGATATGAAAATAATTACATGAATTATATGAGTTATATACTTGTATAAAATATATATGTGTATATAAAAAATATACACATAATATGATTTATAGTATATGTTGTAAAAATACATAATATGATTAATATAAATATTTTAAAATATTAAATTTAATGTGATATAGAAAAATACATACAATATGAATTTTATATGTTGATAGTATGTAAATATATGCATAATATTATTTATAGTATATGATGTATCTATATATGTATATAAGATGAAAAAAAATTATACGTATATAGTATGAAAATGTATGCATCTTGATATACATACATTATTGAGTGACTTTTGATATTCATACAATTAATAAAAAGAGCATAATTAATAATACATTAAATATAATAATAAAGCTACGCAATTAATACAAATAGAACAATATGACATATAATATATAATAATTATGTTGTTAATTGTGAAAACACCATAAAATCGCTTTCTACACAAAATACACAAAATAACTCGCCACACTTAATATATACAAAAAAATCAATGATCAAGATTAATAATATATTTTAATCAATGAACAAAATTTGATTCAGTCGTATCCAACCCCTTTGAAGAGATGACACGTACGAACAAATATTAATTTTATTCTATATTACATCAACAATGCATGATATGCATCCATGCACCGTTATATTATGATATTTAAGATTATTTTCATGTTCATTCTGGCTATCCATTTGAACTCAATCAAATGTACCCAGGTGCTCTTTGGGTTGCTAAATTTAATTTGCAAAAAGTATATAACTTTTCGCTTATTTGGTCTGTGGGGGGCAGGGAATCCTCGTCCCGGCCTCAGAGCATCTTCATTTCTGAAACTCTTAGAGTTTCTAATCTGACGTGGTAGCAGTTAAATGAGTTTCAGGGATGTAGATGAGTTTCTTATTTAGCAACTTTGCTCCAGAGTTTATAAACTCTGACGTGGCTTCATAATTTGCTAAAGTTGATCTGTCTTCCAACGCTCTCTCTTCTAAAATTGGATGATGTGACAATTAAAAAACTTTAATTATAGTTTCAAAAATGTGGAGTTTAGAAACTAAAAGTTTCTAAACTGATGTGGCAATTATTTAGAAACTCTAAGAGTTTCAGAAATGAAGATGCTTACAAGCTAAGCTATTTGCGACCAATTGATCGGTAAATTTTAAATTGTATTAAATACCAAATCTGAAATTTGAACTAATAATATATACATAAAATTTCATAAATTATTTTTATATTATTTTATATACATAAAATTTTATGAATTATTTTATGAAAAATATATGGGTTGTATATTGGGTTACGAACAGTTCAAAACCCATCAATTGGACTAAGCAGCAAAAAGACCGTTAAATAAAAATTTTACGTCTGACTTAAGCCAAGGATTAAACATGGTATGTCAGATAAACCACGGAGGGTGTCCACCTCCCGTTTTAGAAACCTGAGCATAAATTTTTTTATGTTGTTCTTTTTGAAAGGACACCAAAGCTCATATGACCACGGTGATTACAATGATTACAAAGAAGACTTGAATTTCTTGATATCCAAGGTATGTTTATTGCACAAAAGTAGGAAGTATTTTTTTTGTGTTCAAAATAAGCTTTCTTGTGATAATGCATTTTGATTTCTACTATCATAGGTTTCTTGTAATGAAACATTCTAGAGATGTAACCTTAGATTTGTTGCTATAAAATGAACTGACAAAGGCTTGTTTATTGGTTTGACTCTCTTAACCGGTGTAATAGTACAAAAGCTAGCATTATTTTTATGTTTGGAGCACTTATTGGATGAAAATCTTTTATCATATCTAAAGGCATGATGAAGACTCTTTGGATGAGATTGTTTTATCTTTTGATTAATTGTAGTAGTTGCACAAATTTTAACATTTGAAAATTCTACCTTTGATACATTCATTTCTTCACATTTAGACTCAAGATGGTTCAATTTTGATTCCAATTCATATTTTTTTTCAAAAGTACATTAATCTTTTCATCCTTCTTATCTAAATGTATTCTTATTTTATCATATTTGACTCTTAACTCATATTCACTAAAAATAATTTGGTCATCATAAAAGAATTTTTTATTCTTGGACATACACCTCGCACCTAAGCTACAAGAGTTTAGATATACCTCTTCTTGTGTGTAGGATGAAGACGTAGTCATGATTCCTCTTTCTTCAATGTATTCCTCATCAACTTTGGTGAAGACTTGAGTTACTTTGTCATCCAATCCTTCTTTTGCTTTGCTTTCTAAACTTGCTCTTGTGCAATGATATCATCTTCTCTCTCTAAGAGAGTTGTAGCCTCAACCTTGTGGTCCACTACATTTGAATCGCACTTGTTAGAACTAATATCATTGTTAAAATCACTATCAAGAATGTGCCACATTTCATATGCAAGGTTAGAATGAATAAGAATTTCACCTAGGCACTCATACACAAAGTTCAATATGAGATAAGAAGCATAACTATTGTCTAAAGTCCTAGAGGGTGAATCTTTGGCGGCATAAAAGATTTCTTTATCTAGTATGTACAAAAGATCATTTCCACTTAGGTATTTTTGCATTGCCTTTTTTCCAAAAGTCGAAATTTCCATTTCGCATAAGCTTGGGGGGTTCAACCATACTCATGTTGATCAGTTTAGTTAGGTATGAACCTGTGGACTCTGATACCAATTGTTTAAATTGGAGTCTTATGGTCAAGTGCTAGTGCGAAATCATTTTCAACATTTATAATTCAAACTTTTATACCTTAATCACCAGCAAGTGCTAGTGCTAGTGCTAAATCACAAGCAAGCAAGTACTAATAACAATTAAGCAAATCAAGATAATAAAGTGCAAGTATAGTAAAGAGAGATAAAGAGTAAAGAGCAAGAGAGATCAAGAGAACACAAGAACACACGATATAACATGGTTCAATCTACAAACAAACTAGGACTACATCCACGAGACTCTCGGAACAAAATCTTCCTTCCGTGATCGAATCAACTAAATAATAAGTGTTATTTACAATTGCGGAATCTATCTTTGGTTTCTTCTCAATAAGCAAACCAATCTTAGATTCCTAAACTTATGCAAGGGGCTACACCACTCTACAAGGTAAAAGCTATGGTTGACTGCACAATCAAGGACATTGATGCACTACTTAACAACACAATGTAGTGCACCAAAGCTAACAAAGCTAGCTAGAATAAGTGTTCTCGAATCGACAATTAGATTATTGTAGCTATCCTAAGTCTCTTAGGTTAGGCAACTATAGGAAAATGCTTTAGTGTTTTTTATGGTGCTCAATTGAATGCTTGAAAGGTTGGGTAGGGTTTCTAATTACTTCCTGGTTCGTACTCTCAAGGTTATATATGTTGGGTACTTCTTGAAGTCTTGGAGTCTTGATTTTAAGCCCTTGCGTTACAGATTATGCAACCTGTTACAGATCGTTATAACGGGATGGCAACTTTCCACATTTGCCCTTCTCTGCTTGAATCACTAACTTATGGGCCCTCTTAAGCATGAACCCATTGTGGCAGGTTGGGAACCCGTTATGATGAGTTAGGAATCCGTTGTGACGAGTCAGTGATGTGTTATAATAACACATGTCTCTGGAATTCCTTCTATGCTCCAGTTCTTCTCCTCTTCAACTCGTTGTGACGGATCGGGCACCCGTTATGACCGGTTGGTAACCCGTTGTGATGGGTTGAGCATGCGTTATGGTAACACATGGCTCTGGAAGTATCTAATTTGATTGCTCTTGATATCTTTGAGTATGTTTTGACTTGTACATGCATGTTTGAGCATTTGCATCATCATTGTGTACCTGTAAAAACATGCAACTCACCATAACTCAATTGTGCAAGGGTAGTACTGATTTATTTTATAAATTGTCAAACAATAGATGAGTTTAATCCAACAATTACCATTTAATACAATTATTAGTTGAAATAGTTAAAATGTTAATAATTATGATGATAATAATGACGACGACAACACTAACAATAACAATCATATTACATTAATAATAATAATAATAATAATAATAATAATAATAATAATAATAATAATAATAATAGTAATAAAGAAGTAAATAATAAATAATGATAATATGGGTTACATTTTAAGATAATAAAATAAAAATTATAAAGCAATTGCATAATATACTGAAATATTGTTATGTACTATATATAATACACTATAATTAATAATCATTATTCTGTAATTAAAATATCAATATTTTATCTATAAATTTGAATACCATTTTATCTATTTTATATGCATGCTATGTCAAACATACTAAAATTCCTTTGGAAAATATGAATCGGAATAATACACAATCATATAAGAATGCTCTTCCAAGATGGGCCAAAGATGACATTTTGATATAATAAATCGTCTGATTCCCCAAGCATCTAATTATAGACCAGGTGTACCGAAAATATTTCCCTGAAGGGTGTCTAGAACCTAGGTGACCTAGGTCCTTTGGTGAAGTTAGTTTCCTATTCACGGTAGACTAATTTTGCATTTAATCAGTACACAAACAAACCCCAGGTTTCATGGGTCTCTTGCTGCTTCTCTTTCAACCTCCCTCACTTCTTCATTGCTCTCTCCTTATACATCTTCTAATTTTGCATGCACCATACAAAAATGATGTTCATGCTACATAAAACCGTGAAGCGGGCTTCGATAATTGTACTCTCAATCTTGCTAGTTGCTCAGTTAACGCTTGAAGACTCACCGGACGGTACTGCATGGGCCCGGATTTGTCACCGTCATCACCAACACCACCACCACAAAACTAATAATGTTTCGCCTTCTTGGTGCAAACATTTTCTTCAAGGTCGCCGACATCAGCTGCCGCCGCCCCTGCCTCCTGCACCACCAGAGAACAATGATGAAATCGACCCAAGATATGGAGTGGCGAAGCGGCTCGTGCCGACTGGACCGAACCCGCTTCATAACTAGTCATGCCAAAGGATTAATTACAGTATGGAGGGTATTTTCTTTTTATACTTTCAGTACAAATAGTAATTTTAGTTAAGTTTTAATGCTAGTTTCCATCCTTTCTTGTCCTTTCTTTCCAAGTTCTCTCTCTCTCTCTCTCTCTCTCTCTGTTTTTTTTTTTTCTCTTTTTCATTTCATTTTTTGTGTGTGTCTCGTTAGATTGTGCTGAAATGTTTCTGGAAAGAATTTACAATGGAGGATGTAGCATTGTAGCATGTCTTATTTGGAAGAATTGTTTTTGGTTTTTTGTTACTTTTTGGTTGTATGGTTGTTATCATTTGTATATCTCGCTATCAGTCTATTAATACACTGCATCACATCATAATTAGATATATATGTGTGCACGCAATATGTTTTGTTTGAGCATGCATGATAGTTCTACATCAATTATAATCTATGTCAGGTAAAATTCATAGGACAGAGAGATTAAGATTAAATTCATGGCTTTCCCTTATTGTGATGCAACCAAAAAGTTTGTATCGATGAATAATTTTAGTCTTTGCATAATTATGATATTTCACGTACCATATCAATTATTAAGGCATCACTTGTTATTTTCTCCTAAAAAAATCACTTGTTATTGCATAATCATTGTGTAATGATATATCGTCTCAGATCCAAATTCAAATTAAATTTTCTGCGACTCCGTCGTTAGAATTTTCTTTTTCGAGAGGAGAAATATATCTCGTGCTCCACATCCGTATTTTTTATTTGGAAATTTCAACAACCGATCCGAACCGTTAAACATGATCTACATATATATATTGAATCTACTTGAAAATTGATTTTTTTTATTTTTTGAATTTTTTGCTATATATTTTTCTAAGACAGAAAAGTTTTTGAACCAACAATATCACTGATTTTTTCACCTCTCTAAAAAATAGCAAAAAAAAAAAATGTAAGATTCAATTTTCAAGAAAATTTATATATACATCTTGTTCAATGGTTTGATTCGAACGTTTGAACTTTGAAATTAGATATATGAATGTGGAACATGAGCGATTTAGTGCTTTATGAAACATCCTAGCTCATCTCTCTTTTTCTCTCTGTGTATATATATATATATATATATATATGAATCACAAGATACATCATCTGAAAGGTAGGTTGCAATTAAGAGGTCTCATGTCAGCAAGTCGTTACACAAAATGTCCCGAATGTATTTATATCTATGGGTCCATTTTTTTGTACAAAATAGCGAGTTAATTAAATGAGATGAGGAAAAAAGAACTGAATGCAGGACAGCAGGAGCCCTTTTCGATCGGTCGAACTGTTATTACATGCATTGATGTGTTGCTGGTTAAATCCTGTGAACTCAAAGGTGCAAAGAGCAAAAATCAATTGATGTTGTACCCAACCCAACTGCATTGAATGCAAACACACCATGCATACTGGTGCATGTCAAATTTGAATCATGTACTTCCCCAACACCCCTGCCCCAAACAATTTTCCCTGTTTTGTTTTTTTTTTATGGTGGCAAGGCGTTACTAGATTGGACATGTATTTGACTATTTTTTATAAAATTTTTGCTCTCATGAACTACACAGAACAAATCATTGATTTTACTTAATTAATTAATTAATGTACACATGCTTCGAATATGTAGATAACATTAATTAATAACAAAAGAATGATTTTGAACGTCACTTTGATTTTTGTCAAGAAAAGAATATCGCTTTTGTATTAATTAACAGAAAGATTAACGTCTTTAAGCACTGCATGCGCACTTTCGATAAAAAATATTTAATTGTCGTCAATTGTGTTACTACAAATCTGAGCCCTTTATTTGCATCGAGTTTCGTACTATTCTCAACTTATAATATCCACCCCTCTGAATCACATCACAGCCGGTCGTTTCCTATAGTGCACCAGATCTGAGTCGCTCGCTTCCTGTTGCGGTGTACATCTTTTCAGAGAACATTCTCGACATTAATTAACAAAAAGAACATAACAACATTAAAGAATAAAATAACATCATGGCAAGTATCATCCCCACTTTCTCTGCACTTTATCCACTGTCGTCTTCTCCAAGACGCAAACACATTTTTCCCTTTCTCCACTACTTTCTCTTTTGTCGCCATCGTCATTTGAAACATTTTCTTCCGACAAACTTTTGGTTGCATGTCACACCCCAGAAATAAGAAACAGATCGAGAAGGCTCAATAAATAATAAATAAATAAATAAATAAAGGCGCAAATATATATAAATAAGTCATTGATACAACACATAACATAACCATATAGATCAAGGTGATCACATTACTCCACTAATAAATGTATCAATAATTCAAAAACGGATAAAAATAAACAAAAGAGATTACAGCCCCACTAATAGACTGATAATCGTAAGCCCATCTAACCTACCATTTAGAAACTCCATGTACTAATAAGGGGCCAAAGGAGAGCTCCAGACTTTCACTGTACCAACCAGGGGCCAAAGGAGAAAGCCCTTCGAATATTCGATATCTCGTAATATCGGCTACATAGAAAAATATAATAATAATAAAACAAAATCGCTCCAATAATTCACATATGACACACATACTCTAACATGGGGTCCGAACCTTAATCACTCAAGGAGGAAAAAAATAATAGAATACATAATAATATGGAGATTAGCAAGTAAAACTCTCTACCGGCACTACGAGCCATCTAGTAATGAACTTGCTGGACATCAGCCGAATGTCCTTGAAGACATCTCGATGGGAGTACCCCCACTGGCTATGTCAGACACCGTGACAAGTAAACCCAGCACGATGCCCTCAGACCACACATCCTACTGGTGATCACCGGCCCGTCACTCAACACTCTCGACGAATACATATAATATTTAAATGTGTATCTACCTAATATACAACTACAATCAATACAATTTATATATCAGATCTTACGTGCAAATATGAACGCAGTGACATGAATGCAGGTTGGCCTCTTTAATTGGTACAATTTACCGCATGCAAAATGACAGGTCAAGTCCTATGTGTTAGAAATATTGGGGCTTAAAGCGCAAGACTAAGGTCAAACAATAAGGTAGAAGTGTTTTCAATCAATAATTTCAAATTAAAGCTTTTAGACCTTAATCACCTAGTCAAGAGTTAAAGCAAGCAAGTTCTAGAAGTAATAGGGTAATTGACAAATCAACAAAGAGCAAAGTAATAAAGAGAGAGAGAGAGAGAGTAGAGAGAGCAAAAGCAATCAAGAGAACTAAAAGAACACGTAATGTAACGTGGTTCGGCTATCAATCAACTAGGCCTACATCCACGGATCTCCCAAAACCAAATTCTCCTTTCGGGTTCGATTTCACTATCAAAACAAATATTATTTACAATTTCGAAATCGATCTTTGATTTATTGACAATTAGACTATGGGTGTTGTCCTAATGCTCTTATATTTAGGTAGCTGAAGGAGAAGGCTATTTGGCTCTTTGTTGTGCTCAATTTGATGCTTATAGGCTTGGGGGTGTTTGATACCATGCTGGTTCGTCTCTACATCAGATATATAGGATAGGCACTTCTTGGAGTCTTGATCCCTTCAAATATGACTATAGCATTACAGAAAGGCTATAATGCC
Source organism: Eleocharis quinqueflora (assembly GCA_964058865.1). Lineage (NCBI taxonomy): Eukaryota > Viridiplantae > Streptophyta > Magnoliopsida > Poales > Cyperaceae > Eleocharis > Eleocharis quinqueflora. The sequence goes on along the minus strand of CAXKVX010001623.1, from coordinate 123,037 downwards.
TTGGCTGACCCGTTATAACGGTTTAGAGTTCTTCCTTTTTTGCCCTTTTGTGCTTCTGTAAATGTCTTGTGGGCCAATCTGAGCAGGAACCTGTTACAACGGGTTGGTTATAACGAGTTTGAAGGCATTGTAACACCTTGGTGAAGCGTTACAATAATGTTGTCCTCTATGAAATGGCTGCTCTGCACTGCCTCTCCCCTTCTAACCCGTTGTGACGGGTTGGGCACCTGTTATGATGGGTTGCTGACCCGTTGTGACGGGTTGGGAAGCGTTATGGTAACGTTGTATTCTGTGGAGCACTGTGAAGCCATCCCTTAATGTCTTGAGCATGTCTTGACTTGTGCATAGCATGTTTGAGCATTGTTTGAGCATGTGCAACACAATGTTGTACCTGTGTTAACCTGCAACTTCACCAAAACTCACGTGCAATGTTAGTACTGATTTGTTTTGCAAATTATCAAACAAGAGATGAGTTTAATCCAACAAACTCTCTCTTTTAGCAATTTGCAAAATCATTTGAGATGTGCATATCAAATGATGCACATTATAACTCTTTTTGCAAATAATGGCAAAAGGCTCAAACAAACAAGCTCCCCCTGAATTTAGTACATATATTCATATAAGTCAAGTTCAATATTGCTCCCCCTTAATTAAATTTTTTTTAAATATAGCACAATTCATTAAGTTCAATTAAGATTTTACAATTTAGAGTAAGGGAGGCATTTCAAGATAATGTATGGAATTAGGACAACCTTGTCGTAGCATATCAAATGCCTAAGTAAGTACATGGCATTCATCTCCAAATTGGTTTTAATTTTGCTTTTAGGAGTAAAGATGTTGTTGATGAATTGAAACCCCAATCGGTAAATGGTCGAAAAATGAGTAACGGTAAGCTTTTGTTTCTTATTATTTGCCCCAAATCATGTCTTGTAGTCAAATTCATCAGCATCGATTGGCCAAACTCTAAATGGGTACACCTCTTCTCCCACATTTCCAATACCAAAAACCTCACAAATTGTATCAAATAGTTATAGGTAATTCTTGTCCACAAATATAGGTTGTAACTCCTCATGGTTAGCTTGTAGGTTTCATATTAGCAGACAAGACCCGGGTTGATAACTCTTGGTACATAAGGTCACATTCTATGATTGGTTGTCATTGCCAAAATTCAATGCAGTCACGGATAAATATCCAAGGTTGACCAGCTAATTACTTGTTCTCGTCATTTGTTTCGAAAAAGCAAGGTTTTGAGATCTTACGATTTCTAAACTTGTTCTGAAAATTGTTGAAGTCTTTTGAAGTTCGAAACAAGAACCGATTTGTAGACAAGATCTCCATGGGATTTTGTCTTCCAATAGGCCTTGAGAATTCTTCTTGAGAAACCCTTTGTTTCCCTTTCCTAGGCCGCGGTAAACATTCACAAACTTGTTGCACAGACCCTTCACCTTTTTCAATGTGAACTCCTTGAATACGAATGGTCTTCTTCTTGGCCACCAATTTTCGAGATTTTGGAGGAATTGGTGCCATAAGGAGGAGTAGAGCAAATATTGAATTGAAAAACATCTTGGTTTGAGAGAGAAGAAATGAGTTTAGTGGATTTTGAGTTTAGTGGATTTTGAGTTTTCTGGAGGATGAATTTAATTAGTAACTGCCTGAGAGATGAATTTCGTTCCAATGGATGCAATTGAGGAAGTTTGAAGAAGAAGAAGAGTTTAAATAGGCAGTTTTTGCCCAACCGTTACAGCAACCCATTATAACGGGTATCCAACGCGTTATAACAGGTTCTCAGCCGTTATAACGCCTCTTTCTCTCTTTTTGTTGTAACGCTTCAAGCATTCAAATCTCCAACAACTAGTTTATTAAGCTGCTAATCCGTTATAACGGATTCCCAGCCGTTATAACGGCTCCCGGACTCATTGCAACATGTCTAGTAACGCTAGGGTCAATTTTTGCTATTAATTCAGTTATAATTTGCTGCTATGCTCCAAAAGAATTTGGTCTTTTATATTAATAGGGCTCAGTTCAGCTGTCATATGATGTTCATACTCATGCAAATGCTTAGAATAGATTGTGACATGGATAGAAAGATCAATTAAAGTTCCCAAAATATATAATTCAATCAAAAAGAGACATTGAATTACACATTTTGCTACATGACTCCCCCTCAAACCAATATATAAAATGAGAACCAAATTGGGGAGAGTCTAGTGACTCTCTAGACAACAGATTTGGTATCACTTCTGCTAGGAAGTGCAAGTAGTTCCACAATTTTTTCTTTTCTAAAACAACAAAAACGTTCATGATGTCCAAACCTCAAACAAAACGAGCAAAAAAATTGTCTTAGAGTTAATGTTGTTATGATCATTATTGTTGTTGTTAATTTGTTTCCAATAACTTATCATTAGTCTATATTTATCATGAAAATTTCTTATGTTTCTTGGATGAGATATTGATTGATTGTTCACATTAAATCTCCTTCTTTGAAAATTGCTACTAAAATTCTTATGATTATCCATTGCATTTCTAGGGTTATGTCTTGGTTGTAAAGCATCTACATACTTTTTCTTTGAAAATTGTTACCAAATTTCTTGTTCTTGTGTAGCTCATGAAATCTATCATACTTATCCTTAACATAAATCTTTGGTGGTTGAGCTTTATGTTGATTGATAATCCTATAGTCATTTCTAACTCTAGGTTTGTGTACCACCTTTCTAGAATTAGATTTGGTAAACTTGATTTTTTTATTGTATCTTTTATCATACTTGTAAGCATGATTCTTAGCTTGAGTAGGTTTGTCATTTGCCTTAGAATGCTTTTCAATTCTAGAAGATGTTGGCTCAAACAAGCTCTTGTATTTGTTGATTTGCAAAACGATCTTGAATTTTACAAAGCTTTGTCTTTTGAAAAATTGTGTAGGAAATATTCAAGAGGAGTTTTGAAGCTTCAAACGATCTCCGATGGGCTTAAAAGTGATCTTGTACGGGCTAGCCCGATACCAACTGTAGATTTCGTCGTGAGCTTTCCAACGCCACGAAGAACGCTGAAATCGGAGTTACGAGTCAAGAGTTATGGTCGTTTGAAGATGAAAACACTCAAGCATGAAGATCAAGATCAAAATGAAGACATGCTTAGGGTATTTAGATTTTAGTTTATTTAAATTTGGGTACAAAAGAGCAAGGAAATCCAAAACAAACAGGGTATAGCGTTATAACGCTAAACTTGGCATTATAACGCTAGATGTCCAAAATGATAACTTCTGGCCAAACCTTATATCGAACTGAGATAGCGTTATAACGCTATATTTGGCGTTATAACGCTATATTTGGCGTTATAACGCTAAAAATACTGAAAGTTCAAACTGAATTTTGAAATAGAAATTGAATCAACAAAATTTCAAAACATCAAGAATATGTCTTAGATATATTTTAAGTTTAGGAATATAAACTTTATTTGATCAAAAACATCATTTAAATTAGTAGCAAAATAATCAACCTAAACTTCCAGAGAGTTAGCGTTATAACGCTAGATTTAGCGTTATAACGCCAAGGTAAGTTGAGGTGCCAAAAACTGGCTAAGTACTGGAATTTCTGTAGGAATTTGGTATAGCGTTATAACGCTAACTTTGGCGTTATAATGCCAGACAAATCCCAACGGTCAAATTTCTTGTCCTGGCACTAGATAGCGTTATAACGCTATGTTTTGTACATAACTTAGCGTTATAACGCTACCAGAAAATTGGCACCAACGGTCATAATTTTTGTCCATATTCAAGATAGCGTTATAACGCTATCTTTTCTATAGAAGATAGCGTTATAACGCTATCTTGCGCAGAATTGCTTTTGGCCAGATTTGAGCCCTATATAAACCTTTCTCCCTCAACAATTGAACTGCTGATCATTCTATTCATTCAACACCATTTTTACAGCAACCCTTGAGCTCTAAACCTTAGCCAAATCCTTGCTCTTTATCCCAAGTTTAATTAGCTAAATCTAATCTAGGAATTATAGAGAGTTGTTTGTTTGAGTGATTTTCTAGCTTAATCTTCAAATTAGCAAATTGTCATTAGATTGTGAGTGTGTGTGTGTTGCCTTGAGCTCCACCGGAGTGTGTAAGTGAGTTCAAGGAAGTCGGCTCGATTCTCCACCGGTGTGTGTAAGCGAGATAGAGTCCGGCATCGGGTTAGGGTTGGCGGCTCCACCGGTGTGTGTAAGAGAGCCCCAATTCTGAAGTTGTACGCTAAGCAAGCGAGTTTTTGTTTAGTGGAGCGGACCGGGCTTGTTACCGCAAGAAGCGGGGGCGCCGGGGACCCGGAGACGTAGGCGAGGCATTCGTGCAAGCCGAACTCCGTCAACACGCGATTGAGCATTTCTTTCCCTTTTCTCTATTTACATTTATCTCAACTCAATTAGTTTAAATTGCTTGAATTGTTTGTGAATTGAATTGAGTTGTGCTTGAATTGCTTGATTAGAGAATTGATTGAATTGCTTGGTGAATTGCATAAATTGAATTGATTGCCATAGTTTGTGAAATTTTCAATTTAGGTCCCTATTTGGTTGAACCGATAGAAATTAATTAAGCACCTAGGCCCCTAGGTTCTACAGAAGATTGTTCCTTTACAAATCCAAGATCGATCTTATCATGTGTATCTTGACCAATATACATATTATCATAGTCAATTTTAATGTTATTGTTTGAAGATTTAACAAACTTAACAAATTTAGAAGCTCATGGATGTGCTTTTTTTAATTCTTTTTTATTTTTCAAAATTGACTTTGGTCTCAATGTCATTAACCCTAATTTGAATCATTTCAATTTTAGACTTAAGATCATCGATCATAGCATTTTTAACATCTAAAGACTTTTTGGACTCAACAAGTAATTCTTTAAGCTTGGTCACATTAAAAGATTCTTGTCTTTTATCCAAGTCACAAGACTCATCATCGCTAGACTCATCATGAAATTTAGAATGGTCAAAGATATCGTATTACCTCGGCTAGGGGCCTCTAATTCTTGAGTGCTTATAGTCTTAGTTTTTGATTGAGTTGTCTTCTTTTGTGCTTGAGCATCCACTTTTGCAAGACTCAAAGGTTTCTCGATTTGGTTAGCATCATCCATCTTTGCAAGTGTCGAAGATTTTTCGACCTTGTTGGTAGTGACTACTCTTGGGAATTCACCTCTCATTAGAGCTTCTTCTTGTTCTTTGACATAATCATCCTTAGCTTGAGCCATTTGTTTCAAAATGTGAATCTTCTCTGGATCTGCCATCCCTTGTTCCTTTATGATCTGAAGCACTATCTCCAAGCATGTCCTTAGTTTCTTTTCGATGAGGACTAGCTTGTTTTCAACTTCTCCTCCCCTGAGATACACTTCTTCTTCCTCATCTTCACTCTCTTCAGATTTGCTTATCCAATTTGCTTGCATAACTTTCTTGTTAGTCCTCTTAAAACGTCTTTCTTGTGATCTTCTTCTTTGAGGAAAGATCACATAGCAATTTTGAATGATATGACCTTCCTTGTTGCAAGATAGGCATACTATCTTTTTTTCCTTGAGCTAATATCTCCTCATTTACTTTCCTTTCGAATTCTATCCCTCCTTTCACTAGCTTGGTAAGAAGATCCTTGTCCTTGGAGAGTACTTGGTGAAGGTTTTGGTATATGACTTCACTTGCCTCGAACTTGTAAGGTGGATTGTATGAAGATTGTGCGGGTAAGGCCAATGATTTGATTGAGATTATGCACTTTACTTCCTTGTGATTTTCCTCATGTGAACAAAGTTGTGTGTATACCTCTTCGGGTTGATAGGTGAGTCTTTTAGCTTGTAAAGCTTCTATAGAGCTCATAGTGCCATCCCAGCCGAACTTTTTGGACACCATCCTCAAAAGTTTACCTAAAAAAGCTTCACCACAAATGTTATATCCTAGTTCAACGAATTCATTTCTTAAAGAGACAAGTCTGTGGTAGAGATTTTCAAAGAACTCGTTATCTTCAAATTTCATATTTTCTAACTTTGTTGCTAATCTGACCTTTGGAATCTTTTTCATATGTTCGTTTCCTTCGTACCTAAGGACTAAGGCATTTCATATTTTCTTAGCATTAGAGGAATGTGTGAGAGATAAAATAATTGACTCATGGATTGAGCTTAATATGATGTTCATAGCATTGTCATTAGTGTACTTAAGTTCTTTAGATTCTTTTGTAAGGGTTACACCATCTAACTCATACTTTGGTATCCAACCATCTTCAACTATTTTCCAAAGTTTAAGCAAACTTAGGTAATTTACTATACACCTTTTTCAAAATAAAAAGTTCTTGCAACCTACACCAAAGAATTTTATTGAGATTCTTATGATCATTTATCATATTTCTAGAGTTATGTCTTGGTTGAAAAGGACCATTATACTTTTTCTTTGAAAAAAGTTACCAAGTTTCTTGTTCTTATGTAGTTTATGGAATTTACCATACTTATTCTTGACATAAAGCTTTGGTGGTTGAGCTCCATGTTGAATGGTAATCCTATAATAATCATTTCTAACCCTCAAATTGTTTCACCTTTCAAGAATTAGGTTTGGTGCACTTGATTTTCTTAATGTATCTCTTGTTATACATGTAGACATGATTTTTCGTTTGAATAGGGTTTTCATTTGTCTTAGGTTGCTTTTCAATTTTAGAAGATTGTTCCTTTACAATTCCAAGATCGGTCTTATCATGTGGACATTGACCAATATTGTCACACCCCGATTCTCAGGCATAACAGTTTCCGCCACGAATATACGAGAAACATATATCCGTAAGGCATTTATCTTTCATCCAATATAAATTAAATAAAAGATAACAGTAATAACAGAGCAATAAACAAAACACAGAGATATATATATAACCAGTTTTTAGTACAACACTGTCATACTGCTATACCACCGAGTAGATCTAACATCTAATTTTGTTGCTAATCCAACTTTACGAGTCTTTTTTATGTGTTCATTCCCTCATATCTATGTACTAGAGAATTCCAAATTTCTTTGGCATTTATGGAGTAAGTGAGAGATAGGACAATAGTCTCATGAATCGAGCTAAGTATAGTATTCATGGCATTATCATTTGCATATTTGAGTTATTTTGTCTCTTTGGTTAGGGTTGCACAATCAATTTCATATTTGGATGTCCAACCATCCTCTACAACATTCCCAAGCTCAAGTAGACTAAAGTAGTTTACCATACATCTCTTTCAAAAGGAGAAATTCTTACAACCTACAAAAAAAATTCGTGGTTCTTTCACAAACAACAATTATGCCATTTTTCACAAGCCAAGGTTAAGAACTATCAAGATTTTGACAATTAGCTAGGTATGAACCTATGTGCTCTGATACCAATTGTTATAATGTTTGGGGTCCTAAGGTCAAGTATTAGTGCGGAAGCATTTGCAACAATTACAATTCAAGTTTTTAGACCTTAATCACCTAGCTATAAATTTTAGCAAGCAAGTACTAAGAGCAATTGAGCAAATCAAAATAACAAAGTGCAAGAATAGTAAAGAGTAAGAGTAAAGAGCAAGAGCGATCAAGAGAACACAAGACACGCAATATAACGTGGTTCGGTCTACAAACAAACTAGGCATACATCAACGAGTCTCTTGGAACGAAAACTTCCTTTCGGGACCGATTCCACTAAGCAATAAGTGTACTTTACAATTGTGAAACCTATCTTAGTTTCTTCTCAATAAGCAAACCAATCTTAAGTTCCTAAACCTATGCAAGGGGATACACTACTCTACAAGCCAAAAGATCTGATTGACTACACAATCAAGGACAGCGATGCACTACTTGACGACACAAATGTAGTGCACCAAAGGCTAGAAACTAGCAAGAAAGAATGTTCACGAATCGACAATTAGATGATTGTAGCTATCCTAAGTCTCTCAGGTTAGGCAGTTGTAGGAGAAGGCTCTAATGATCTTTCTGGTGCTCAATTGGATGCTTGAAAGCTTGGGGGTTCATATATCTTCCAGGTTCGTATCCCCAAGATATAGGTTGAGCACATCTTGAAGTCTTGAAGTCTTGATTTTGGCCTCATGCATTACAAAATTATACAAAGCATTACAAAACCCGTTATAACGGGTTGGCACCTTTCCAGAAATGCCCTTCTGTGCTTCTTTTACTAACTTATGGGCCATCTTGAGCAGTAACCCATTGTGACGGGTTGGGAATCTGTTATGATGGATTGGGAATCCATTGTGACGGGTCTCTGATGTGTTACAACAACGCATGGCTCTAGAAAATCCTCTCTACTCAAGCTCTTCTCCTCTTGAACCAGTTGTGACGGGTTGAGCACCTATTGTGATAGGTTGGGCATGCATTATGGTAACACATGACTCTGAAAATGTCAAATTTGCTTGCTATTGATGTCTTTGAGTATGTCTTGACTTGTATATGTATATTTGAGCATTTGCATCTCTATTGTGTACTTGTGCCTACATCTCAACAAAACTCAATTATGCAAGGTTAGTACTGATTTGTTTTGCAAATTGTCAAACAAGAGATGAGTTTAATCCAACAATATTCTCTTAGTGCAAATATATGTGGATGATATTATTTTTTGGTCTACTGATGTCTTGCTTGCGAAAAAAAATTCTAAGCTCATGAATAGGGAGTTCGAAATGTCCATGATGGGAGAGCTCAACTTTTTCCTTGGACTACAATTCAAGCAAAATGATGAAGGATTTTCATAAATCAATCAAAATACGCCAAGGAGCTCATCAAGCATTTTGGAGTCAAAGATAGCAAATAAATGATGACACCTATAGCAACCAATACACATCTTGGAAGTGATGAAAGCGGAAAAATGGTTGACATCTCACAATATAAAGCCATAATTGAAAGTCTTCTCTATCCCACTGCAAGTCGATCGGATATTATGTTTGTCGTGTGTCTATGTGCAAGGTTTCAAGCTAGTCCAAAGGAATCTCACATGATAGACGTCAAGAGAATCTTGCGCTATGTCAAAGGTACACTTAACCTTGGTATTTGGTATGGGCGAACCTCTAAGTTAGATCTAATTGGATATATCGATGCCGAATTTGCCGGTAATCGTATAGATAGGAAAAATACTAGTGGGACATGTCAATTTCTAGGTGAGTTCTTAGTATCTTGGTCAAGCAAAAAGCGAACTTCGATTGCTCTCTCTACGGCCAAAGCAGAATATATAGCTATGGGTAGTTGTTGTACCCAAATATTGTGGATGGTTCAAACTCTTAAGGACTATGCCTTGTATTTTGTCAAGGTACCCATAAAGTGTGACAATAATAATACTATTATGATGTCCAAAAATCCAATAACTTATGCTTGAACTAAGCACATAGACATTAGACACCAATTTCTCAAAGACCATGTAGAAAAAGGAATATAAAACTTGTGTAAATTGACACTAAAAATCAAATTGCGGATATTTTTACAAAGACTCTTGATACGAATCAACACATTGAATTGAGATTCAAATTAGAGATGATTGAAATTGCAAATTTACTTGATATATGCCTCTTGTTTATATTTTTTATTATGCTCCTTTCAATTCTTGTAATTGCAAACTTAAATTGGAAATGAAATTAGTATTAAATTGTAAAACTTATACCATTAAGGATGAGCAATTTGTATCTTGACTTGATTAAAAATACATGCTAATATTTAGGAGTAGTATTTGAATTGAATCTTTTGCCATACTTTGCAAAAAAGGAGAGAAATGTTGTGATGTGCATGAGAATTATATGCACACACATATGGTTTTGCAAATTGCCAAAAGGGAGAGTTTGTTGGATTAAACTCATCTCTTGTTTGACAATTTGCAAAACAAAACAGTACTAACCGTGTACAATTGAGTTTTGGTGAGTTGCAGTTTTATACATGTATAATAAGATGATGCAAAGGCTCAATCATGCATGTACAAGTCATGACGATCACAACGATATCAAGAACAAGTCACTAGGACAAAAACATAGGATTCACACAACCATGCATTATCATAATGCATGGACAACACGTCACAATGAGTTCCCTACCCGTCATAACGAGTTGTCCATCCGTCACAACGGATTCTCAATCTGTTGTAACAAATTGAAGAGAAGTGCTGGAGACAGAAGATTTCTACAGGCTTGACAGAGACTTGCGTTGCCATAACGCATCTGCCACCCGTCACAATGGGTCTCTAACCCGTTATAACGGGTCTCCAACCCGTCACAACGGGTTCCTGTTCAAAAGGGCCACAAGTCAGTGAACCAAGCAGAGAAAGGAAAAATCGGAAGTTCTCCAACCCATTACAATGAGTTTTGTAACGAGTTCTCTATTTCTGTAATGCAAGAGAAGAAAATCAAGGATTCAAGACTTCAAGAAGTGTCATACATATATATGCCTTAGGATACGAACCAAGAATATCAATTAAGTTCTCCCCAAGTTTCCAAGCATAAATTGAGCATCAAAAAGAGCACTAAAACCTTCTCCTACAGCTATCTAAACCTGAGAGAATTAAGATAGCTACAATCATCTAATTATCGATCTGAGGACACTTGTTTGCTAGCTTTGTTAGCCTTGTTTGGTGTACTACATTATTTTGTCAAGTAGTGCATCTCCATCCTTGGTTGTATCGTCAATTGGACACGCTTACCTTGTAGAGCGGTGTAGCCCCTTGCATAGGTTTAGCAATCTAAGATTGGTTTTCTTATGTGAGAAAAAATCAAAAATATGTTTCGCAATTGTAAAAACACTTATTGTTTAGTGGATTTGTCCCCGGAATGAAGTTTTGGTTCCGGAAGTCTCGTGGACGTGAGCCTAGTTTATTTGTAGGTCAAACCACGTTACATCACGTGTTCTTGTATTCTCTTATTCTGTCTTGCTCCTTGTTCTTTATTATACGTGCACTTTGTTATTTTGATTTGCTCAATTGCTCTTAGTACTTGCTTACTTGAGATTTGAGCTAGGTGATTAAGGTCCAAAATTTGAATTGTAATTGTTAAAAATGCTTCTGCACTAGCACTTAACCTTAGGACCCCATTATAACATAACACATATTTGTAAGAAAAAATACGAAACCACAAGCTTATGTTGTTGAACGACACACTCTCCAAGTATAACCTTATAATTTACGCAAGCTTGTTTGTCATCTCTCTTAGTAAGAATAAAATCGATGTGACTCGAGTGCTGGCCACTGCTGAAGGTAACTAAATGTGATTGCATCTTTCTAAAGAAGGTGTTAGTTATCATGAGATCATAGGTTGCAGCGAAGTTCAAAATGTTTTCTCCTTCTTGATTCTTATCACCATATTCAAAACCTTCATATACCCCTTCAAAAACCCCACTAGTTATATCAACATGACATTTGAAGTCGCTTTCTATAAAAATCTTCTCACTGCTAGGCACGCCTCTAATCATCTCTTCTATTCTTCTAGATCTTTACAAAACTGTTTGTTAACATTGTCGCACAAATCTATTTGTGGTGCATACGCACTAACGGCGTTTAATACTAAGTCTCTATTCTTAAGGCTCTTGTCAATTAAGACGCCTACTCCATTTATGCATCGTTCGATCCTTGTATACCATAGCTTGAAAACCATTATTCTTCATCTCCTTCGCCTTTTGGCCCATTCATTTAGTTTCTTGAATGCATAGAGTATTTACACATCTCGTAATCACAGTCAAGGGCGGATGTAGCTTGAACTAGGGGGCAAGTGTTGCCTCTGGAAAAAAATTTGCAAAAAATCTGTGTATTTGTACGATTTGCCAATTTTTTTTGCAAAATTACCATGTATATATTAAAAATCTACGTTATTTTGCCCCCCTAACGAAAATTCTGGATTCGCCCCTGATCACAGTATCCACTAACTCTCTCAATTTTCCCATTAAGAACCCTACATTCCAACTACCTATACAAATTCTATTCACCTCAGCTAGCTTTCTTGCCCCTCACACTCGTCGAGTGAAGTACGGAGACTTGTTCATTTGACAGCACATCTGGGCGCTCATGTAGCGCACCACCAAGAGAGTGACGACCCGATCCTAGCACTTTAACACCATATCCGAATTCTGATATGGTGCGTAGCTAAGAGGGTTATGCCCGAACGAAAATATATTGGAATTCATCTTCATGGGAATGTCTAGAATTTTATGTTAGCTCACCAAGCCTACCACAACCTTTCTTTTATCCGGGCTTGAGATCGACTATATTGAAACAACATAAGTGGAGTTGTTCTCATTTTTTGAAGTTAAAACAAAATGTTTTCTCCAAAATATTTGATAGATTTCTCTTGTATTGTAGGAGCCAATATTAAATACCAAAAGTCCATGATTTTCCTCCTCAGACAAACAACATAAACTGAAAAATTATACGATCATTACCAAAGCACATGAGCATAAATGAACGAGCTAACAAATTAACTAGAAGTGAAAACTGAAAATTTAAAATTAATAACCGTGTGATGATTTTACTTCACTCTTAGTTTTTTTTCCTTACATGACCATAACTTGATGCTGGATGGATTGGAATTTTGGAAGGAATTGAGAAACGGAGGTTGGGGCTCACTTTGTTCGGACTTTTGAAAAAATAAGAGCATTTTTGCAAACCCCTTATTTTTGAGGGGTGATGTTTTCGTGCAAATTAAATTTGGAAGCAACTGATGATAAATTAAACCTTAAACATTGCAATTTGATACGGATGAGACACCATCAAACACTCAATCTGATTAGAGGCAGATTATGATGATGAAGACTTAACTAATGGATAGCTCAGCGATGACTGATGTGGTTCTTATGCAAGATGGTGGTTATGCAATTTAGTTGCGGTTCATGCGGGAGTAGTGTTTGGAATTCATAGGGACCCGGTGCAGTTTAGGATTTTCATGTTCATGTTTGTTCTTTTGTTTAAATGTATCACAAGTATAGACCCCTTATACTGTTGATAGAATTATTTAATTGTACATTTTGTTTCATTGTTCATGTTCATGTTTGTTCTTTTGTTTAAATGTACATTTTGTTTCATTGTACAAGTATAGACCCCTTTTGTTCTGAAGATTGATTTTGATTGCTAAGAAATTTAGCTCAAATTTCATCCATCACATGATTTATTTTTTCTTTTTCAAAAAGAAAGTGAATTGTGTGATTTTGAAAATGGAAAATGGTTAACATGTGATAGGTGAAGTAAATTTTGAGCAAATTATTTTAACAATAGTTAACACTCTTTCTTTCCTTTCTTTTTTTTTCTGTAGAGAACGATCTGTAAAAGATTAGCTATCAACAACTACTCTGATCACATATTTGCACCACAAGTTTGATATATACATTTCACCTTCATGGATATTTTTCTTCATTGCTTTAAAAAATAGAAGACTATAAGTTCTTCATATTCTCACACACCTAACTTAAAAAAAAATTGTTGCCACTGTGGTCACCGTTTTCGGCCAGAGACGGTTTTTTTAACAGCTCCTACTGAGACTAAGAACTGATCAAGGGATGAAAGTGTCTTCATATCATCAGGCGGGAAGTAGCTTGCGGCTCGGCCCATAAGAGACGAAAAGAGGATAGACAGTGAAGGTTTTGCTACAGGTTGTTCCCCAAGCAGTTCGTCAAGAAATGAGAATGCTGTCAAAAAGTCTGATCTGCTGGCATTTATTGGAGCAGCAAAGTGAGCTGGGATTATTCTCCTGAATTTCCAATCTGACACTATCCTGTCTGTCCAATCCCGAACCTAAAGATGTAAAAGCAAAATTATGAAATAGAATATACAGCTCTTTTCAAGCGAGTTGACATATAGGTTCTAACTTATCAAGTACAGTTAATAAAACACACTTGTTTAACCTAAATCTTAATGGGGTCATGAAGGATCACCGTATTTTACTGTGGATCAACTGCAGTGTAACATCTTTCATGTAATACACAGAAAAACCCCATGTTATGAACATTGCGATCTAGTCACCTAATTAAGGAATGAGGAAAGAAGAACAAAAATCTTGCTCAACAAAGTACATTTACTCATCTCATAATGGTTAGAGGAGTTCCCTTTTTTGCAATTCAGGCACAATGTGGGGGCTTAATTGTTAAATGTCTCCACCTTTATACATGTACACATGAATGTTCTCTCGCATGCGATAACATACCAAAGAAATGCTGATATCTGCAAAGTGTAGCCCAACAATACCTTTTCAGGAACTTTACTGAAAACCAAAGTCTTTACAATTGGGGAGACAATCAGCTTTTGAGACATTTGTGCAAAGCTCGCCTTAGGTTCCAAAAGATTTGAAGGGCCTAGAAACAAAATTTGCAAGACCATCCTCTCCCACCCTATTATCAAAAAAATTGTGAAAAATGGAAGTTACATAGAGTTCAATTTAGTAACCAAGTTTAGAAAAAGAAAGATAATTACCTTTCTGCCGGCTGAGTTTGTTATCAACAACAGGTTCGTCAGGGACCTCTTTTCCTTTGCTAAGAAGTTTTACAGCTAAACCGTTCTTTGCTGATTCTAGCAAGGATTCCTTGGTAATACATTCTGGAGGTTGTCTTGGCACAAAAATTACAGCATCAGTAACCAGTAGGGTTCTAGATTTTTTGTGATAGAAGGCCACCTCCACATAAGGGCCAATGCCTGCAATAGCAACATATTTTGACAGTTCCAGAATCACTCAAGGAAAATCTCATTTTAAATAAATCAAGATCTGGTCACAATTTAAATATGCAAAGCCCATATAATGGAAAACCAAACTGATTCACACCAAAAATGTAGAGGCCTGATAGAGAGAACTGCTGGAACATAGAATCAAATAATACTGGTACTGTCGAACGTTTTTGCCCAATCGTGACATACATACTGATAGTTATATCCCAATAAGAATCTGATTACACAGACAAGCACGAAAAAGCAAACTGCTATGGGACATGACCCAAATGATCTCTAAATTATAATAGCACCATCTAGCAGTATACATCAGAAGGGTAATGGCTATAAATTATGACTCCTATAGCACCATACAATGCACAGTACAATTACATAAAAAGAAGAAAGAAAAAAATTACCAACTTCTGGAGAGCTGAGAACTTTTTGTTCGATCTCGTCAGACCAAGGGGTAGCGTTGTCCTCGTCTTTTAAAGGTTTTGCACCAAAAATCCCAAAAAATTCAAGGGGCAAATTAATGGGCCAGCTCCACTGCCTAGGTGCAACCCAAATCTGTGCTCGTGGAAACT
This sequence comes from Eleocharis quinqueflora, assembly GCA_964058865.1. Classification (NCBI taxonomy): domain Eukaryota; kingdom Viridiplantae; phylum Streptophyta; class Magnoliopsida; order Poales; family Cyperaceae; genus Eleocharis; species Eleocharis quinqueflora. The sequence continues at coordinate 107,829 of CAXKVX010001623.1, read as the reverse complement.
TCCGTGAAAAGGGCCCCACAAATATTTTGTGCTCATATGCAAATGTTGGAAGAATGATGTATTCTACTGGTGCATCCAATTCCTTCAATAACTATCCCACGAGAAAGATAATGGTAAGAACAAAAAAAACTGAGAAAGAAGTAAATCCGAGAAGAAAACTTTAAAGACATTAATATTATACTTAGGAGAGTATGAGATCTAACAATGAATACCCACAGAAATTTCGAGATTAAATTGTATGGAATGTGAATGTCTTATACTGCCAATAATAAATGGAACAGGGAAATGTAATTAATCTAAACAATTAAGTCTGAATTTTTTACAGGGTATTTTTTATTTTTTTTTACCTGAATGCACTCCTTGGTTGGTGCAATTGGGGCATGAACCCATAAGCCGCCCGATTTAAGCTTTATTACTGTCATGCGGATGTTGGTTGAAACACTACTGAAACCCAAAGCTTGTTCTTGCTCAAATAGCCATATGGAGCCCTTCACAGCCTATGAAATGGTGCAACAGGAAGTCATATTAAATGACATTTTACAACAGATAAATTTGAAAAAAAAAAAGATCTCCTACTCTCTTATTCCTTTTGGTATTTACAATTGTTGACCAAACAAAATATGGGCCAACCATTTGTTATCCTTCAATAAAGTTAGTATCATTGTCTTTTATGCGGTTTATTTATGTTACATTGCATCTCTAGTTCACTACTCACTACTATCACTGCTAAAATATTTGAATTTACCGGATATCGAAAGGGAAGGTCTTATTTCCAGCATTTATGATAAATCAGGATAATGTAATTTATCTAGAAACAGAATCAGGTATCAACCTCAGTTCTTATAGTGCGTCGATTGAGGAAAGGACCAAGAGGAAAAGGAAATCCAGTGAAGTTCAAGTAGAATCTCTCAGCTCCACCACTTTGAGCAGAGGCAACCACCACCAAATCCCGCTTCCACCGCTTTTTTGTTCCATGATTCGATTCAAGGTGGGAAACACTTAGTCGAGATTTCGTACTAACCAAAGATTTCTGGTGGAGGTTTGAAGATAGAGGTGAGTAATTTGGGGAGTACCTGGTACTCTGAAGAGAAGCAACCAGGTTTGTCAGCATTTCCAATTTCTGACGGAGAGGCTCTTCAGTTTGTGTTATTTTACTGGCGGAGATGGGAGGTGGTTCATTGAGGGTAAATTAAAGGTTAGGATTTGTACACGTGGAGCAAATTGTAGACATCTAATTAAGAAGTTTCTGAAACACAGAAATATTGAGAAATATTAGAAACTAGGAAATTATTAAAAAGTTTTAGGAAAAAATTTGCATACTCCACTTACTGAGTACATTTACGTACTCCAGCCAGTGGTGATTGGTAGAATTAAATCTAAGAAATTGAAAAAAAATAAAGTTATTATATATTATTATGAGATATAATGCATGTGACTGATGTAGTTTGATACACTGAATACTCCGATGAAATATGCAAGTTTTTTTTCAAAGTTTTATTGTATCTAGTTTTGGAGGTGAACACATATAGGTCTATTGGATGATCAATACAAAACCTCATTATGAGCATAGTTATTTCATTTTCAAAATTGCTATCTCAGTAATAAAAAATTCATTTCTACTAAATAGTTAAAATAAAAAATATATAAAAATTTAGTCTCTAAAGAAATTTCAATATAAAAATCGTATTCAACGTTTTGAATATATTGTTTAGAATTTAAAATGTGTGTAAAAATATATATTATTGACTGAGGTATATGTACGTACGTGTGTATGATACAGTGGCATAGCCACATGATTCTGAGAGTGTTGCATCCCTGGAAATTTTTTTCATATTCATACATTTGACTTTTTTAAATATGTTTATAATATAAATTTTTAAATATATATATATATAGCATGGCTAAAATAATATGCATAGTACACCACATAACGTACTATGCATATAGATATAGGTCAATAAATTGAGATTTAAGTTGCTCAATAAATTCTTCATATGAAAATATTGTAGGAAAACAAATTTCGTGATTTTTAGAGCTTTCTTACTATTTTTTAAATATTTTTTAAAAACAGTCCAGATTTAATACTACAAAAGTGTCATTTCTGAACTGTTTTTAAAAAATATTTAAAAAATAGCAAGAAAGCTCTAAAAATTACGAAATTTTATTTCCTACAAGATTTTGATATGAAGAATTTATTGAGCAACTTAAATATCAATTTAATGACCAAATTAAATACAAATGACCCCATAGTACGTTATGTGGTGTACTATGCATATTATTTTAGCCATGTTCATATATATATATATATATATATATATATATATCATTTTGAACCTATGAAAAAATGATAAATTTTGATCTTCTTTGACAGAAGTTCTAAATCTCGTCCATATATGTATGATATGTATGTAATTATATTTCTTTGTCATTACATTACACTAATATAATTACGATATATCTTCATTTATACAATTATACTAGAACTCAATTTTTCGTGTTTTCGAACCATTAAAATTTCTTTTCATGTTTTATAATCCGGAATCACCTACAGCCCACTGAACTCTAATAGGTCAAATCCCCTGCAATTATCTTCGAACTCATTTTCATCCAACCAACTCTTCTAGCCCATCATTTGACGCGACTAGTGCGGAGACTTTATTCAGGACCTCCACTGGACCCGTCTGTGTCCGAATCTGTTATGGATAATGTTTCGTAAATACCACGTTAAATACTAATTATTGATATCAATTTTATTATGCACATTTAATTAAGTTATAATGCACATTATTTGAATTATTATGCATATATCATAATTATTTCAGTACAAAAAAGAACATGTACAACTATTTCATTACAGAAAATAACATGCATAATAACTTAAATAATGTGCACGATAACTCAACTAAAGATGCATAATAAAATCTACAACATGTATAACTATTTCATTACAAAAAATAACATGCATAATAACTCAAATAATGTGCATGATAACTCAACTAAAAGTGCATAATAAAATCGGTATCAGTAGTTGGTATCAAATGTGGTATGTACATATCAGCTCCCATCTGCTATTATTTCAGGGAAAAGGGGGTCCTATTATTTATTTATGGACCGTCGGATTGAAAAGGAACGGACGGATCGTCACAGATGAATTCAGGAAACTTTTTGATATTGATCCGATCCATTCATTATAAATTAACGGTTCAGATTCAAAGGGGATCTCAATCCGACCCGTCTCGGGCTCTCGAGTCTCGACTAAGTTCCTCTCCTCTTTCAGCCCCCCTCCATCTCTCCCATTTTGAGAGAGATCAAAACAAAAGAGAGGAGGCTTCGAGCAAAAAATGAGGAGGCTTCGAGCTCTCGCCAACCTAAGTCTTTCAATAAGAGGCACACAAAAGGCTTCCTCTTCTTCTACTAAGGTTCCTCTATTCCATTACAGTACTTCGCATAACCATCTCGCAAGTAGTATAATTTCGTCCTTTCTGAGGGGTTTTTCTACAGTAACAGCTTCATCCGAACCTTACGAGGTGGGTTTTGTCACCGGGCACAGAGGAAATCGGTATAAGAGTATAGATGAGGAGGAGGAGGTGGGTAGATATGTACCCGTTAAGGCATACTTTCTCTCCACTAGGTATCCAATTGCTTTTTCATTTTTAGCTTTTTTCTTTATAACCAAATTGGATAAATTTTTCATTAATGTATTGCCATCTGTTGTGGGTTTTAAGAATATTTAGGGATTTGAATGTTCTTTTTCCTAGTTCTGTCTAGAAGTTTATTACAAACCGAACAGAGGCATTCATACCCGTGCTACTGCTTTGCCAATGGTTCCAATCATATTCCAGTACCAGTACAAACGATCTAGTGTCATAGTGTGTATCCCTGGTAACTTGTACTGAATTTGATTCGTCTTTTGGTTTTTCTATTTTTTTTCTTTGGTGGTAGTATTGATTTAAAGAGTTTACAAGTGGAGAATGCATGTGATGTGATTCCTCCATCATCTCGATCCATAAATTACATTGCTCTTCGCTACTCTGATTTTCCTCCTGCAATTACTGTAAGTTTTTTGTTTTTTCCCGAATTCAGTCATACTTAGTCCTAGATACCAAACTGTTTTAGTGCCATACCAATATGGACCGGCTTGGTATATTTATATTCTATGTCGCCAGATGGTTTCTTAGCGGCATCATCTCCATGACAATCAATTTTTTATTTAGCGGGCATTGAAGACCTGGAATCACAAGCATATTCCTCCATTTATACAGTTTTGATGATTTAATATTAGAAGTCCAATTACTTCTTTTTCCGCATAATTATTTTCTTCATTAGGAATTATTGTCTTTGATTTTGGATCTCTGAATTGACCCTGATACATCTTATAATTCTCTGTTTAATTTTCTTATTCTTTTTAGGATATTGGGTTAAAAGAAAGCAGGGATCATAGATTTTCTTACAGATATGTAGTAGTATTTCAGTATGGTTCTGCTGTTCTTTTCAACATTGCTGATCATGAAGCTGAGCAATACCTTGATATTGTCCGAAAGCATGCATCTGGTTTGCTCCCTGAGATGAGGAAAGATGGTAATAAGAATTAACTATCATGAGATTTCTTTGTTTATTATCGATATGAGTGGTGAGTAGTAGCAGGCCCTCATATTTGTGTGCATTCCAAGTATTATGTTCTTTGATTCCGTACATGACTGATTAGGTCCTGTCCCCATGTCTGCACCATTTCTAACATTCAGATTTTTTTTCTTGATCTTATATCGGTCTTGTTGAACAAACTAGAGACCGATCTGTTCTTAATCTGGAATTTTGGTTCCAAATGGAAAAGTAAAAATTTGAAGCCTGGAGTATAATTTTGCTGGGACATGCTGATACGTGACATCTCTCAGAATTACAAGTTTGAAAGTTCGAAGTATTATAATTGTATTCCTTTTTCAATAAATCAGACTATGCAGTAGTTGAGAAGTCATCTTTGCCAACTTGGATGGAAGGGGGTCTTGATTATATCGTTTTAAAAAGTTTGGATAATGATGGAATTCGTATAATTGGAAGTGTATTGGGCCAAAGCATAGCTTTAGATCACTATATCAGACAGGTAGGACATTTATTGGTGTTAAAATTAACATTTTTACTCTTTTGTATTTTGCATATTAGTATATTGCATACAGAACCTCAAGTTACTGAAAGTGATATGCAAGAGTAACATATCTAGGTTTGGATTATTTAGGTTGATGATATGGTGGAAGAATTTACTGACATAAATCGAGTAATGGAGAAGACTGGTAATTTTGATATGAAGAGAAAGAAGCTCTTTCAACTTGTTGGGAAGGCTAATTCTAACCTTGCTGATGTCATTATAAGGCTCGGCCTTTTTGACAGGTAATATGGTCACATTAAGTTAACATCAGATGTATTCCTACTAAAATGTAGGACATGAATCTATACCCTGTACAAGGATCCGTGTCAGGAGTTATCATGGCCTGATAGTAGGCAAGCTGAATTGACTATTCATTTTCTAATTTCCATTCCTAGATTTTTCAAAACTAATTGTCCACCTTGCCTGCTTGTCTTTATAAAACCGAGGCACGGAAATTAATTAAACTCCCTCCTTACCTGTCTCCATATGACTGAAATATCAGTGGGGAAATTAATTAAACTCCCTCCTTACCTGTCTCCATATGACTGAAATGTCAGTGGGGTAATCACAGTACTTGAGGAAAATGGAAGAGGGTGGGTATTTCTTGAACCTTTCATACTAAGAGGGCATTATATCATTTTGTTGGGTAGGTATGATAAGTTCATGTGCTTTCGACCTACGATTAATTTTTTCACCCTATTGCTAATTTTTTTTAGTCTATATGGTGTCTTTTCTTTTTCTAAAGTTGTTCTGATAATGTGTCAATTATTAACATTTTTATACTCAATGTCCATTAGGTCCGAAATTGCATGGAAAAATGCAAATTATGCACAGATATTAGAGTACCTAAGAGAAGAGTATGAGCTTAATCAAAGGTTTGGTAGCCTTGATTTCAAACTGAAGTTTGTGGAGGTATCTCACTCTCTTTATTTCTCAACTTCTTTCAATCCTTCAGGTCCTGCTTCTCCCATAACAATTGCTAGATGGTGGTACCATTGATCCTTCATTGTTTGGAGGTCTTATGAATCATTAGTTGTTTCTTAAAGGGGTCTAGATTCCATGTCTTTTAGGGTGGAATGCTAATTTCCATTTTTTTATTTGTATTGGGGTTTGCAGCATAACATACATTTTCTCCAAGAGGTACTACAAAATAGAAGATCTGATCTACTTGAATGGGGCGTCATAATCTTATTGGCCATTGAGATTGCAATTTCCATGTATGAAATAGTTAAAGACACCAACATTATCCCTTCCTAATTTTTCAGGACGCTTTCTGCCTCCTCTCCTATTTGATTTGCTCCCTCAACGAACTCCTGTGGAATTTGGGAATTTTGTTCCTTATTCCACAACGTGTTTTTGTGCTATTTTAATGTGCACCTGTTATTCTTTTACTGTGCCCTCGAAGAGCTTCATACAATTATTGAGGCGAACTAAGATCCAGAATGCAATTCCAAATTTTGTGTTGCTTCTGAGAATATCACAGAATAGGACAGATCAAAATTCTGAACTCAACTGTTTGGTTCCCATTGACATTTCTTCAAATTCCTCTTCGACTAGCCATCTTTTGTACTTTTTTTAAGCAACTTGGTAGAATTTTTTCTGTAGAGTTCTAATACCTCTCCATTGTAGACGATGAGATCAAGAACAAATGAGGAAAATACTCCGACAAGTTGTTTAACGAGAGAATAAACCAATAAGATTGAGCTAGACGACTCCTTCGATGACATGAATATGTGATTTATTTGAAAAATATGAGTCGGAGGTAAATGAGGTTCTAAAAAGAATGAACGTAGGTAAGGCGTTAGAGCCTGATAGCGTTTCGATCGAGGTTTGGAGATGCCTTGGAGACAGAGATAATATGACCCACAAAGTTGTTCAAACAATATTTTTCGGTCAAACAAAAAATGCTCAATAAGTGAAGTATATTAATACATATTTTAAAAAATAAAAGAGATACTCAAAGTTAGTACTAATTACAACGAAATCAAATTTATGAGTCATACGGTGAAGTTCTGGTTGAGCATTATTTGAGAAAGGTAACAAGTGTTACGAAAAATCATTTATGGTTTTATGCTTGACATGTCGATTACGGAGGCAATTTTCTTGACAAGACAATTTATGGAGAGATATAGCGCACAGAAGAAGGATCTGCTAATGGTGTTCAACGACTTGGAGAAAGCGTATGATAAAATATCGAGGAAGGTCATGTGATGGACACTTGAAAAGATAAAGTTTCAACAAAGTACGTTATCCATAAAGGATATTACAACAACATTGTGACTAGTTTCAACGCATGTGATATCGAGACTCATGACTTTTCAATTAAGATATTCTTTGAGCCCTTACATCTTTGTGTTAGTGATGGACGAGATCATGAAAGACATACAAGGAGATATTCTTTGGTGCATGCTTTGTTGATAGTGTAGTTGATTGATTAAAGTAAGGTAGGTGTTAATAGAAAATTAGAGTTGTGAAGACAAATTTCGGAATCAAAAGTTTTTAAACTTAATAGGACTAAACCGAGTATATGAGATGCAACTTCAGCGACGTTCGATCAGAAGATGAAGATGTTAATTTAGATGAACAAGTGATGTTCAAAAATGACATCTTTTGATATTTGAAATCGATATTACAGAGTGATAACGAGATTGATACATATATCAATCATAGAATAAAAGCAGGTTGAATAAAATGACGACAAACATATGATATTCTATGTTATAAAAATATTCCATAAAAACAAAGGCAAGTGAATTTCATCACATCGATTGAATTCATTTCTAACAGAGGCAACTTGCATGAGCTCCGACAACATGCTAGATAAGTTTTGTCACAATTTGATTTTTGTGCGTAAGCACGTGTGAACAGTTTGGTATGTCTTAAATTTAGAAAAATATATCTACTATCTATTTTCTGTTCTTTTTAAGTGGGTAGGAGATTTATGATTTGTAATCACATTATTATTTGGAAGAAAGAATCAAAGCATATTCATTGTCTGCTTTTCCAAATATAAGTTAACAAAGGGTTCGTTTGGCATTTCAAAAAATAGAGCTAGAATAGCTAAAAAAATAGAATAGAACTATAATAGTGTGATTTTGAAAGAGTGGTAGAAGAGCGATAGAATAAACTATTTAATGTTGTTTGGCACTAGTGATTTGGAATATAATAGTTGAAGGTGATATTAAGACTAATAATATAATAATATTGTAATAATATAATTATATTATTATAATATTATTGTAATAATAATATTATAATAATAATAAATATAATAATATTATAACAATAAATATAAAATTACTATAATAATATAATAATATTATTATAGTTTAATAATATTATTATAATAATATATAATATTATAATATATAATAATATAATAATTATATTAAAAAACTAATATTATTATAATAATATTATTATATTATTATAAAATAATAATATTATAATATTATAATAACATTATAATATTATAATATTATAATAATATCATTATAAAAATATAATAATATTATTACAAGTGTAATAATATTATTATAATAATAATATTATATTATTATTAATATATTATTATAATATTTATTGTTATTATTATATTATTATTATAATATTATTATTATATTTAATTTTATAATTAATATATAATAATATTATTATAATAATATATTATAATAATAATAACAATAAATATTATAATAATATATTAATAACACTAATGAATAATAATAATAGTAAATCGGCTATTAAAATATACTAATACTAAATCGAAGTCTATTCCACAATTACTAAACCGGCTATACCACCCATATGGTGGTATAGCGGATTAGCTAAAACCAACTCTATTCCAAAATACTAAATCGTGTTTGACACTTTCAATTTTTGAAATAGCAAATCTATTCCAAAGAATAAGCTATTCCTTAGAGTGCCAAACGGACCCAAAGTGAATATTTGTTACTAGAAATTTGAAATGCTGCTGGAATTGATTTGATATGAACTGTTAGAAGCAGCCCTACATGATAAACCATCAATAGTCACAGGGCTCATAATCAATCCTAGCAGGAATCATGGATCTCAGCTGTTATGGATTTTAAGCCCAGCAACCCAATGCACAATTTTGATTGTTGTTGATTTTGCAGCACCTGCACCTGTACTACAAGGAACACTTTAAATGGAAGTGAAACAATCTACTTCAAAATTGTACATTAATGTTTTCAACAGATAACTGAGTAAACCAAATTATAGCATCTTGTTTCCTAGAATATTTCTGATTAGATATACACATGTACATCAGTGTTTCAGCTCACCAATGGGAGAGGAAGCATTTAATACATATATGTTATGCACCTCCAGTATCATCATCTTCATCTTGTTCGTATGGTGGTTCATGACGTGGTTGATTGAACTTTTCACGAAGCTGTCTTACTGGAATGAAGTCACCGACTGTATCAGTTCCGTAAAACAGAAATGGTGTGTATGGGTGTTCAAATCTGGCCTACACATCAGTTGAAAATGACAAGTATTAAAACATGTTAATTACCAGAATATAAGGTCAAGTGATGGTATATCCCCTTCTTACCAGCATCTTTTTTGGCTAACTTACCAGCATCTCTTTTGGCGAAAATGCAAAAAAGAAAAAAAAAATCAAATTATGTTAGGGAATATATGTAGAAGGCACTTACTTTATCTTCATCCTCAATTGCTAAGAGATTTTCCTGTGCCACTGCATTATATCAAAAAATAAAAGAACCAACCAACAATCCAACTTAATGTATAAAACACAAATGTTGGACATGCATTTCCATTCAGAGCATCATAAGTTTGTTACAGATATAGGGGAAATGAATTACCATAAGTAACAAGGAGATTTGGGTCTACATATACATCAACAAGGACCTGAAACATCATATTTTAGAAGTTACTTGCTAATCCTTTTTTTCTATGGAAACAATTCTATATCTTAGCACACTCCAAAATGTTATATTGGGTATAAGTTTAATTGACACCAAAACTGCAACTAAAAACCTGGTAGAAGGGTTGGTTTGGGCCTTGAGATAGCTTGTCAATACTAGCCTTCTCCATCCATGATTTAGATTCACAGCAAACTGGATCCATCCCACATATAACAGCTCTATACCCTGCAATGAAGAAAAGAATAAACAAAAATCAAAGACAAAGAAAGAATATTTTCAATTTTGTCAGATAATATGAAATTTGTACTCACCGAAAACTTTGTGTTGTACCTGCTGCCCCAACCGAAATGCATATTTTACATTTTCATATGAAAGTGCCTTTGCTGAAGCCGTCAATGCTTCAGTCTAAAAAGAAATCCCCCAAGTAAAAGAGTAGATAAAGAAATAACAGGAAATAAAAAAAAACACTTGGATGGAATACCTCAAGTTGAGATACTTCATCACGCAACCTTGCAGCCACATCATAATTTTCGCTCTCGACTGCCTTTTTTATATCTGCACTGCATCAGAAAGAGGAAGCAACCACAAATTATGAAATAATAATAAAATAATATGTAGAATATATTGAAGCTAATTGTTATCACATTTAACTCACCGTAGATTCAAGATTTTAATTTCTTTATCTTGAGCCTCACTCTTTGATGAACCCCTCTTAGCTTTTTGTTGCTTGATCATTACTGTTTCAACCTTACAAAGTACAATTATCTCAACACATAGCAATTCAACTACAACCGAGTTTCTAAATGTATTGGCAAAGTAAAACTCAGTACCTCATTTAGTTTATCTCTAAACATTTTTGCAACGTCATACTGCTCTGTATTCAAGGCATACTGACAAATGATAAACAGTAAAAGGATAGTCTATTAAATACAAAGAAATTTAAAAAATGAATACAAAGGAGAGGAAAACTCATACCTGAACCCTGGTCTCCAGATCCAATTGGAAGTAAAATAGCAAAATGTCCTCTAAAGCTGCTTCACTGTGCTCTATGCTTGCATTTGTGCTCTTACCACCTCCGCTCTTGCCACCTCCCCCACCGAAAAAATTCCAGGTGGCTCTGACCGACAAATCACCTCTTTCCACTGTAATATTCTTTCCCAGAAAGGCATTCTTACCAAACTGTCTTGTAACTGTAGAATTTCCAGCAAATGTGGTGCGAAACCCGCGGTCAATTTTTCTCCAGAAAGAGGGTTTTAGGAGAGATGCTTCATTTATTGTAGCCAAATTGCACAGGGCTTGCATAATTTCAAATCAAAGATTTTTCTCACCGAGGAAAAATCATGCTATTTGCAAGGAGTGCAGAACACCCTGCTGAAAACACAACGGCTAAAATTAGTACTATAAAATTTGGCCATATCATAACCAATGAATATATAAACATAACCTTTATTTTACAGAAAGGAAGATAAGCATGTGCAAAGAAGAAATAAACAAATTCTAATTATATAACTCAGCATCACGTCAGAAATGCAGAATATAGTAGCAATTGGTACAAATAGTGGTCCTATGCTGATATGGGTACGAGCATTGTATGAAGCATACGTTGAAAACTAGAATATTATACTCCTATATGAACATCATTTGTATATTATTAACAATTCTGGATACTTATAAACCTCTGCATAAATATTAAGAGTCATAAGAGCATTTTTTTTTCAACTCTGATTGTATTTATATGACTGATTTGCATCTCGGTTCAGCTGAGATTCAAGCTATTTTATTGTTGAAAATTTATTGTTTAAACTTAATTCGCATTAACAAAGAAAGTATGTTTTCTAATGTACTTGAGATTAGGTGAAGAACAGCTGTTTGAGTGTGTTCAGTGAAGGTGTGCAATAACAAGATTATCACCCTAGAGCAATCCTATTTCAAATTTTATAAATAACGCAAGTTTGGAAGTTAATAGTCTTTGTTACTCCACCAATTTTTCATTGTATTGTCTTAACTTATTTACAAGTTAAAACAATCAGTTTTAATTTCTAAAGTGAACAGTAACACTATTTTTTTAGGAAGACCGAAGAAATTGTCTGCTATCTTACCAGTTACCATTGAAATTTTGAAATCAATATTCAAAATATGAATAGCGAAGAATCCAGGTCTTATAAAGAACCCACAATTACTGATCAATCTATTCGTGCAATCGAATCGACCTTACGGCCTACCTTACCCCTTACCTACCATGCAACTGCTGAAAACATAACTCAAAAACCTTTCATCCTATGCTACTCGATCGAGTAAATATGATGCTAAGAGAACTGAGAAATAGAAGCGGGATAAAGAGTACCAAGGTACGAACGCCGTGACGGGAGCGAGAGAACACGAGAGCACGAGAGCACGAGCTTTGTACTGATTTGAGTGGTCACTGAAGAAAAGAGATTGAGAGGGAACTGGGAAGGAAGGGGAGCGACCTGGCGCCGATTTTTTTAATAATATAAATAAATAAATAATTAAATATAATTGATGTGCTGTCAGACTCTCAGCCGCTTTTGATACGGATGAGCTCATTTGACGCGCTATTATCCGTCCGATCAATCTACACCGTAGACTTGGATTCTAATCCCGATGCATCCACCTTTGTTGGTTTCTCATTTTCTTTTTCTTTTTCTCTTTTTTGGTTAACATTGGCAATGACATTTCCAGTTTGAGGAGCAAAGGCAAAACCCATCCACTGTGACACTGTCAATTCTTGAACAGAGATAGATATGTCGATGAAGTACTAAGACACAATGGGATGTTGCTAAGTTGGGAAAAGGAGAATATTATTTTCAACATGTTGAGATTTTACAATTAAATTATGGCAATTCCCGTTTCAATCATGTTGAGATTTGGCAACTACCCTTTTGTCACCTGCAGCAGCAGTATGATCATTGTACAGTGTATGAAGTCTGGTGCCATAGATTTTAAGATGACACATTATATAAGTCAGTAAACCTTACTAAGGTGGCATCACAGCAATTAACTCAAATTAAGACAATTATGGATTCGATGGGGGTTCTCAATAATCAACAAAGAGATATTATCACTTGAAAGAATGAAAGTTCGTCAAAGTTTACAGTGAGATCCTTTTACCAGTTTTTGAAGCACCACCCCCAACCAGCATCTCCTCTGAACTCTGTTTGGTCACTTCGAGTTCCTCCTAAATAAAATTTTGTGGCTGGCTCATGCTGCAAGATAAAATACTTACAGTGGTTAATTTGCAAAAGCGAGAATCGAACTTGGTGGAATTCTGTTTTTTATGCAGGTCTGGAGGTGATTCAGTTCATCATTTGTTTCAAGAATTCATGTTCTTCATTGAGTTATTTGTTAGAGTAATTACTAAATATGACATGCAAATCACAGTATCACATTGTGACATTTTAGTTATACCAGACGTGAACATCAGTCAAGTTATCAGAGGATTATTGCCAATTGCATGTTTCATTCTATGGAGAGAGCGCTGTGCTAGAATATTTACTGACAAATCAAAAAGTCACAATGAATTGCTTCAAGAGGTAAAAGAAGAATGAAAACCATTGCAAATTGTGAGAACAGAACATTCATAATGTTGTCTTCAAGCTTCTAATTTTTTCTCTTCATTCTTTTACTTCGTTTGTTTTTAATGTTTTTCCTTTTTCATTTTTTTCTCTTTTTTCTTTTTTAGTTTTTTTTTTTGTCTTCATCTCACATCTAGTGAGATGATCAAAAACAATTTTTCTGTTCTGTTGTTAACCTTTTTATAATAAATGCAAAATAAGGATTTGACCCTTATTTTTTTCAAAAAAAAAAACTAAATTAACCCGAGTTGTCACAAAGAGTGAAATACTTAGCATGAGATAGAAAACTGTTTAGGGGGAGTGTATGTAATTTTATTAAACACAAATATTTATGCTTTTTCGGTACTGAAGTTTATCGACAGTAAATCACATGCTGAACAGAAAATATTCACAAATTTTCACATCAAATTTAAAATTTCATTTGAACTGCAACATAATTAAAAAGCCACCACATGAAGTAGATGCCCAAATAAAACACACGGAGCAAGTAGTAACCCACAAGACAAAAATAAAACAAAATGCACGTCCCAAGTTACCAGCAAATGACCGGAACCTAATTTGAACAGGTTCAGGTTAAAAACAAATCCCATCCACTAATTTACCACCTTTTCAGATTGATTTATTACATTTTATTTATATTATTAACCATGGCAGTGAACCAGACAGCATCCAATTATTTTCCTTGCAAGTAGCATGGAACAATGGAGTAATTATTTTAGTGTATCGGGCAGTAGAAATAGCATGTTCTTAACTTCATAAAAGTCATTGATGAGTTTAACCAGAAAAACAATTAAATTGAATTTAAATAATAAATTCAAACAAACCAATCGATATAAGGGGTGATATGTTTTCATATTAAATTTATTAATTTTATTTTATTTAATACAAAATCAAACGGTCAAAATATGACCTAAAATGAATGCACGCAAATAATTCATAAACTTACAAATTTTTTTACCGCTTGATTTTATATTAAACGAATTCAAAAATTAAAAAATTTAATATGTAAATACATTACTCATTACGTAGATTGATTTCGACAGTTCGAATTTGTCATTTGAAGTCAACTTTATTAATTTTTTAATTAAGCTCACCAACTACCGTGACGAGTTTAGTGGAGTTAGGAGTACATTAGTTTTATTCAGTATTAAATGATTTTCAGAGAATTCATGCCGTTGAAAGAAATGCCCAAATCCAGTGATAAATGTTATCGACAAAGATATTATTGATAAATTGGTTCCAAGCCAATTTATCAATAATGAAATGCTATCACATATACAGGCCATGTAAAATTGGAATCTACTTGAAAGAACGAACAATGGTGCCAAGCCAATCATCTGGGTTTTCATGCACTTGTCCTTTAAGTGCTCTTAGAGAATGCTCCGTGCCAACCTATAGAAGTTAGTTATAACATGTTATCATCATTAAGGAAAAGGTTAAAAAAACATGCTTCATGTACAATTGTCACTGATTTTCTTTCCTCATCAGTCTCTCTTCTTGGGAACTAGCTTTTCAGATCAGTGTCTTATACTACCTGGTGCTAAAAATTCATATTTCTTGTAACTACTACATAATTAAAAAATGCACAACTGTACACTCTCTGCTAATAGTGGTATATTGTCAAATTAACCCGTAAAATGTCTTTTCCAGTATTTGTCCCCCCAAAATAACAATGAATAGACTGAAATAACAAGCTCGCCTTTGTAATATAGACATCAATTCCAAGTTTTGCAATTGTAGCAGCCTCTGCAATTTTAGACTCCATACCTCCAGTCGTGTCATGAGCAGCCACTGTTATTTCAACTGCTCAAGCAAAGCAGAATGCTTTTCATTTGGACTAATTCAATAGTTGAATCACTGTGTATCTAATCCTTCCTAAAAAAGAGCTACTGAAGGAATAAATATTAGCCATTTATATACATTTATCTGCTTTTTACAAAATTAATCCTTCCTAAGAAGTTTTCTGACATACTGAACTGAACTCTTAAAATTCAAAAGCAAAGAAAAAATACTTTGTAGTGATAAGTTCTTCCTCAAAAGTCAAAATTGCCTTTGATAAAAATTACCTCCCTTTCCAGCTTGCAGATATTCTGGTTTCATCACAGTCCAGCTTCCATCTTCGTGGACCACTATTTAAAAAATGTCAAGTTGAAAGAAAAGAAGTACATCTATGATCAGTCTACCTCAGTTTCCAGCCAGCGTACCAAGGTCGGAAGTTTAATGGTTGCCAAATGTGTTAAAAGTCCAGGTACAAGCAAATTAGGCCAGAATTTAACAAACTTTTTATTTAGGCATTAGCTATCAATATGCAAATAAACATAATGTTACAATTACTTCTTTTTTTGAAACTAAGCTCCAAGGCAAGCTTAGAGAAAAAGGAGGAAAAAGAAAAGAGGATTAAAGAGAAAGAGAGGAAAGATGAATAAACAAGATTTAGGTACCTATTTCTTTAAGAAGCACTGCGTCTGGATCAGAAGGCGGTCGATCATATACACCAAGCACATCTGTCTATACTACATCGAGGATCCCAGAAGAGAGATAAACTATAAGAACAAGTACACGATAATATGTTCCCCATAATGCATTAATAAGGCTTAAGGAAGAAATTTGCATCTATTTATGTCCATCTTTGGCACCATTCATTGTGTCCCATCCAGACCTCAACCTACTAAATCAACTGGACGATCAAAAGGTTCTTATTACATGTTTTTCCTTGGAAGATTCTAGCTTCATAATATATATCGACTTAAATTGATGAAAAAAAAATAACATAGTTGTTGAAGGGGAGCCTTAACGCAGCAGTAAAGCTGTCGCTTTGTGACCAAGAGGTCACATTTCGTGTCGTGGAAACAGACTCTTGCAGAAATGCAGGAAATTTGCGTACAAAGACTCT
The DNA here is from genome assembly GCA_964058865.1 of Eleocharis quinqueflora. Lineage (NCBI taxonomy): Eukaryota > Viridiplantae > Streptophyta > Magnoliopsida > Poales > Cyperaceae > Eleocharis > Eleocharis quinqueflora. The sequence goes on along the minus strand of CAXKVX010001623.1, from coordinate 91,293 downwards.
AAAGTGGTCCGACCCTTTTTCGAACCCCGTGCAAGCAGGAGCCACGTGCACCGGGCTGCCCTTTTTTTGTTACAAAGTTCTTCTACATGTTTTTCCTTGGAAGATTCTAGTTTCAAAATACATTTTGACTTAAATTGGTGAAAAAATAAATTAGTAACCTGGTTGGTTCAAAAGTTCAATATTTTGACAGAAATGACGAGACAACAAATTTATTGAGGCATTTAGGTGTGATGCATGAAAACATAGTCAATTCACTCCATTCACATTCACATATTTGTGATCAGCAATTAAAAATACAGGTGGAAGAGCTAAAAATAGTTATTGTAAAATTACCAGAAAGATGACGTATTCTGGTGTCAATAGCTTCGCAAGATGGCGTATAATTACGTCACCACTAAGTATTGTGCAATCCTGCTCAGTTTATTGCTACGATCAGTGTGTAAGAATAAAACAATAAAGAAGAAGAAAGAAATGAAATGACAATATTTCTTTCTTGTAATTTGGGAACTTTTAAAACTAATAAACAACAAAGCCTTTAGTCCCAAACAAATTGGAGTAGGCTAGAAATCAAACTCAATCGAAAAAAATGGAAAATCAATATAATTAATTATAATAATATAATAAATAGTAAAAGAGTAGTAAAAATAGTAATAATAATAATAGTAATGATGATGATGATAATCATAATAATAATAATGCTAATAATAATAATAACAATAATAATAAGACAAAAACTTAAGTACATCATTATGTGGATATATTGGATACTCCATACAATGTTAGACCATTCAATTCATTAAGATTGACTCAAAAATTATTTTATGCCTTAACATAGCTAAGAAATATGCACCAATCTTGAATGAGTTAAACGGTTCGAGATTGAATGAAATATCTAGTGTACCCGTTGAACGGTGTACCTAAGTTTTTGGCTAATAATAATAATAATTATTATTATTATTATTATTATTATTATTATTATTATTATTGACGCCAACTCTTCGGAGACATTCTATGCCTTCAAAACTAATAGCAAACATTAATTACCAGTTCATGGTCCAAGACTGCATCTCCATGCAAAACCTAGAATAAAAATAAACTATTACTTTTTTGTTGCAAGATGAACTTAAGAGAAACGTAATGCAATAAAATTTTGGAGAAGTTGCATACAGGGACAAATCCGGCAAGGAGTGAGCCCACAATTTGAGATGCATCAGCTGATGCAATCTGAATTTTCAATTTCAAAGCTTGATCAAGAAACCCATTAAAATTTGGAAGAAGCTAATGCATGAAAAGACGTTACAATGAATTATCTATTTCTAACATCTCTTTTTCGAGTAGACCATCCGCAGGCAAATGGTGGCATTCCAACAGCAGGTATTCCTTCTGAAATAATAAAAACGAAAAAAACACATGAAAAGTTGCATCAAGTCCACGAAGCACATACTTTTGATTTCATTATTGTTAAGAAGCAAACCTCTTGCTAGGGCTCGCACTATTTCAAGATTGAGAGACGTAACCTAAATTATAGAACAAATATCTTAAAACAATCACATAAAAATATCATAAATAGGCAAATTATTCAATGCAATGACAGGTACAGAAATGCGCGTGGCTACGAAGCCAGCCTGGACAAGCGGCGAATGCAACCCTCCTTTGTGAACTCCTGATTTACTCGCTTGAAAGTGCCCAAAAGAACCTAACAAAACAAGAAAGATTGCTTTCTAATTTTCAATAGGGTGAAGCATACAATGGGTCTCTACTATATTTGGGAAACAAAAAATTGGTAAACGATCGAAAAGAACCAATTTGATTCATTCATGAATCAATTAATCAACAACAACGAGCATAGTGCTCAAATATTTCTTTTCATAAACAGAAAATATAATATATCTATTTTACTGTCCACTGAGAGATGGTAGGATTCATCTTCTCCCGTAGTAGAAGAAAAGGAGATAGAAACAGGGATATGTTTGTGAAATAGAAAAATAAAGTGAGCAAATGTGAAAAATATATATATAGAGAGAGAGAGAGAAAGGCTAGGGTGCTCCATAAAGCACCAAATCGCTCGTGCTCCACATTCGTTATATTCAATTTGAAAATTCCAACGACCGATCAGAACCGTTGAACATGATCTACATATTGAAATCTACTTGGAGATTGAATTTTACAATTTTTTAAAATTTTTTGCTATTTTTTTAAAGAGGTAGAAAAGTTTTTAATCAAACGATTTCTAAACCAACAAAAGTTGCAATTTCCTACCACTCTAAAAAATAGCAACTTTTGTTTGTCCAGAAACCGTTTGATTAGCAACTTTTCTCCAAATAGATTTCAATATGTAGATCATATTCAACGGTTCGGATCGATCGTTGGAGTTTTTAAATTGGAGATACGGTGTGGAGCATTAGAGGTTTGGTGCTCTATGGAGCACCCTAGCCTTTCTATATATATATACACATATATACATATATAGAGAAATGCTATGATGCACAATGATGCCAAAGGACTTCTTGGCAATAGGAAAACTGAACCATTAGATATGTATCTCTTGTTTTAAGATTCGTACTTTTAAGTAAGTATTGTTTTTTTTTAAATAAAAATAAATAAAAAATAAAGCAAAAATATGACCAATCCTGAACTGTGGACCTAGAAAACTTGAAATTGAAAGTCAGTAAAACACATACTTAACCGGATTTTAATATACATGAGCGACTGGAGAATAACACAAAAGAGCTCAAACTACTTGGAAGCGTTGAAAGCAACCAAATCAATTGAAGAACCCGCGGTCGGTTTTGTTAAACCAACTGAATCAAGAAGTGGTACTACGACAATAATTAAACAAAATAACACTATAATCTAACTCTTGGTGAGACTTACTGAAAATTTGGAGGTTTGTAAAGAAGCTATTAGAAGTATCAAGCAAGTCGTAGCCGATCAAACGTCAGCCGGGACAAGTGCTGATATAACTAATATCATTAGCGAGTTCCAAAAGAATTTAAAGAAATTGAGTTTAGGTGAACCAATCCCTAAACCAAAGAAAAAGGAAGTATCATTCTACGCCTTCAAAGATCCACTAAAAAATTTTGAAGAAGAGAAAAATAAATTAAAATGAACAGAACGCGTACTGAGACTGTGATGGAACCACGACCATCAATCTCAAATCGAGAACAACAAAGCCGTGATGAGAATCAAACTCCAACAATTGAGGATCAAATCCGAAATTATAGACGTAGCCAGAGACTACGACAAGAAATACAAAGAAGATTACCCGAAAGAAGACAGATCGGGTACAACAGGAGTTTGGAGAGCCAACTAAATCCTGACGCGAAATTAAACATATCTCAGTTCAGAAGAGCACAGTCAGTGCCAGCAGAGACACTTTACCAAGATGGCTGGACTGCTACTCAACATAGGGTATACCAACATTACTCTGACTAACGAATCATCGTAACTGATGGACAACAGTTAGAATTACCATTTATTACCCAACAGAGTTACGAAGAGATATAGAGATCAGGATTTCAACATTTACACCTGGGATTAATAATGATAAGATTATATACTCTACATCGTAGAGAAGCAGGTGTAAACGCCCTTGTAGTGGTGAGAGATGCCCGGTGGGCAGACGATAGATTCATAATTGGAACAATGGAGATGAATTTAACTACCGGAACCCAACTAGCATACCTAGCACCTAATATGATGCTTAGTATAGCTGATTTTTTTTAACCATATACAGTTAGTAATTCAAACACATGAGTATGAAAACTGGCAAGCTAGAGAGAGTACTCTATTATTAACGAGATAAGAATTTTTTAGTGGATCTTTGAAGACGTAGAATGGTACTTCCTTTTTCTTTGGTTTAGGAATTGGTTCAGCTAAATTTCTTTAAATTCTTTTGTAACTCGCCAATGGTATTAGTTATATCAGCACTCGTCCCGGCTTACGTTTGATCGGCTACGACTTGCCTGATACTTCTAATAGCTTCTTTACAATCCTTCAAATTTTCAGTAAGTCTCACCAAGAGTTGGATTATAGTGTTATTTTGTTTAATTATTGTCGTAGTACCACTTCTTGATTCAGTTGGTTTAACAAAACCGACCGCGGGTTCTTCAATTGATTCGGTTGCTTTCAACGCTTCCAAGTAGTTTGAGCTCTTTTGTGTTATTCTCCAGTCGCTCATGTATATTAAAATCCGGTTAAGTATGTGTTTTACTGACTTTCAATTTCAAGTTTTCTAGGTCTACAGTTCAGAATTGGTCATATTTTTTTATTTTTTATTTTTTATTTTTAAAAAAAAACAATACTTACTTAAAAGTATGAATCTTAAAACAAAGGATACATATCTAATGGTTCAGTTTTCCTACTGCCAAAAAATCCTTTGGCATTATAGTGCATCATAGCATTTCTCTATATATGTATATATATATATTTGTAAGGCAAGGAAGAAACCCTTACTGCAATTTGTGGTGCCAATTGACTGTGGTTGAGAATTGAACATTATATAGGAGATTAGAAAGTCAAGTTTGAGACTAGAAGGTCAAACTTGGGAAATGGAATTTCAATTTTTACGCAACTTTGGATAGAAGAACCCACGGTATAACTTAGAAGGCTCAAAGGCTGTCAAGCTCCATGATGAACAACAACGAACTATTTCTTTTCATCCTTAAATCCACTAGAAACTACAAAACGGAAAAACAAATCCAAGCTCCTAATTCTAAACCCAAATGCAAATATGCACTTGCTTTGATCAAAAGATGATCTCCATCTTCCATGCATTATCATGGTCCTTATTGCTCATCAGGTAATTTTTTTGCCCAATAACGCAATAATTAGCATTAATCTGATTGGTGAATAGAATGACCAGCTTTATCTTTTAACGATAATTTGGGACAAAGAGAAAGATTGGCAATCCGACAGCATTCTTATCCAAAAAGTATGGATCAAAGGCACACCTAAGCATTGAATCACAGAGTTATCATCCTAAATGAGGTTCTGTTTAGATACATATTCACCTATCACCTACTTAACTAAATCAAACAACCATAGAAATCTACACAACAAATAGAACTTCAATTTAAGAATTTAAACCATAATTGGGTGAAAAAAAATTTAACTTACCAGCACCATGAACCACAATGAAATTGGAGTTCAAACCATCCAATGAACTGTCCTTAGTCTTACTGATGTCCCTCAAATCAATTTCATTTCCATTTCTCTGACTCCAATCCATGCCAATTCCATTTTTACTCTGGGGCATCATGGCTTCCCTCAGTTGAACACAAACTGATTTCAAATTTGTCTCATTTATACTCTCTAGCTCATTTTTGTTAGTAATGGCAGCACCGCCTAAATCAGAAAATTAAAAAAAAAAAAAAAGGAAAACTATCAAATACACACATTTCCTGTTGTATTGAAGTTAATGTACAAGCAAATTAAAGTACAATGGTAACGCTTCCAAAGTTCTGATATATTCTTGCATCCATAAGGTACAATATACAGTGCCACGTGCGTCAATTTTATTATGAGGTATTTGTGTTTTATTGCAAAATTACAACGAATCAGTATACAATACCTAGCTTGACGATGCAACGAAGGGGCATTTGAAGGCTACCAATTGAAGTGTGAAGCGAAAGAGAATCGATCGGAACCGGAGGTGGAGTTGGTACTGTATTCGGATTTTCATCGGATTTCTGCTCGACTACTTCCATCGGATCTTTGCAGTTAGTATAGCTATAGCTATAGTTAAAGGAGTACAGTGGAGTTATGATTTCTAAATTAGGAGAGAGAGTTGGAGACGAGAGAGGTCGAAATCAAAAGATAAATTACATTTATCTATGGACAACTATTGCAGATGTAACCCCTGTGAAGTACAAATTTACTTGCACGGACGGGAAACAAGATGCGAATTTAATTGCTTTATTTTACAAATATGCATGGTAAGAATAATAACTTCAATTGGACTATCTTTTATGACTAATTATAATTTAATTTTCAACAAACTCAAATTATATTTACATGATTATAATAGCATAACTTAACTATTGTTTAACGGATTTCATATTTCACTACTTTAAGTCGGTTAAGAACTTGTAGTAAGTTTAAGAACATGCTAGCACTAGCTCATATTAGCACATTAGATATGAAATATCAATTAATGAAATGAGTGTAGCATATGGTAATTCTTTAATAATCTTAATTACTTTCTTTTAAGACAATCTAACAAGTTACAAACTAGTAGGAAGTATACTAATTACAATGGAATATTTACTACTTTTCAATTAATTCATTACGATGAGACCTCATTGAAAAGGTTAATATAATAATCTTGACAATATTTTTTAATTAATTAAAAATCAAATAATAAAAGAAATTATAACCATGTTCTTGAACTTATAGATTTAATGTATTACAAATATCATACGATAGTTAGTGTTATTTGATATTTCACCAAAGACATTTAAAAATTGCATGAAATTACAACAATCTAAATTAAATGAACTTTGATGAATCAAATGAAACTTAAACTATTAAACTTGAAATACAATCAAGGTGTAAGTTTAAAAACACGTCAATAAAACGGTATCACTTTTTGAGAAATTGTTGTCAAAGTTGTCAACGATTGTTAATATGTGATAAAGTAATGTCAGAAAGTACAAAAATTTTTTAATGATATTAATAGTTCCTAAAATTAAATATTTTAAAAAATAAATAAAATTTCAAATCTACTTCGGACGTGAGTGGTGTCTGCGACCCTAGAAACGGATTCCCACTTCGAAATTTTGCCAAAAAATATATTTCTAAAGCAAGTGCCACATGGAGTCTTTGAGACTAGACACGCATGTCACACTTGCAGCCTGATGTGAGAGTTTACTAACTCTAGTTGCTAGATAGAGGTTATAAGTATACAATCGTCTATTGTAGTACTTAGAGGTCTAATCCACAGGGACAATTCGGACTTAAGACTTTCAGATTTAAGCAAATTTAATTTAAGCAAAAACAAAAGAGAAAAGAAAAGTTTCAGGTTTAGGTTGTTTGTTGTTTGTTGTTTGTTGTTTTAAACTAAAAACTGAAAGTAGTTTGAATTCTAACTCAATTAACAAATGAATTAGGACTTGTTAAGATGTATTATCCACAATTGTTGATACTTGTTTGATAATAAATTTTTTGGTATTATGAGGGTACGATTTTCAGATTTTGGTACCAAGTGATATCTTTATTTAGGTACCGTGTTTGCACTAGTTATGGCTTCACATCTCGGTACTTGGTTAAACTAGTCAAAACCGATTAAGTACAAACCGTCATAATTATTCTAAGTCATCATATTTCACCTTTCGATACTTAGTACAATTCGTTATGATAATTAGGTAAACCCGTAATCAACAAACGTCACATCTCGGTCCTTAGTTCGTTAATTACACTACTTTCTATGGTCTAGATCTAATATTCAATATCTCTATTGCAAATATCAAATCTTAAAATTAAACAATTCAAATAGCAAACAAGTCATAAGATAAACAAGCAATTAGCATCATCTCTCGGTACTTAGCCAATTAATTACTTTACTTTCTATGATCAAGGTTCAATACTAAACTCTACGATAACAATTCATGAAATTGCACAGATAAAATAAAAAGCAAATCAAATAAGAAAATTCATTACTCAAACAAATATTGCAACAAGAGTTTCAACTTTCAAGTCATCATAACAAATCCTAATACAACTTAGTCGGACATGACTAAGAGGCTAAACATGATAGAGTTCTAAAGAAAAAGAGAGAAAATAGATATACAATCAAGTTTTGCTCTATGGAAGGACTTATTCTGCCCTCTTCTGTGAATTCTCTAAGTTCTAATCCTTTGTAACTGGCTAAATTCGTGTAAAAACTAATTGCCCTGCTGTCTAATAACTACTAATATTTAAAGGGAAGCAAAATTCTTAAAACAGACTTCTGAAACTGCTCATGTGTGCTTCTGCGCAGGTCCATTGCGGGGGCAATAACTTCTCTTGCGATCGCAATATAACTGTGAGTTGAAGTTAACACCTCTCTGCCACATTCTGCATGTTCTATTGCGGGGGCAACATAAGTTATTGTGGTCGCAACACTCTTGAGTGACAACTGCCATGACCTTGCTTGTGCTCTGCCAACTTTCATTGCAGCCGCAAGGATATATCTTGTGCCCACAATGAAGCTGGATTTGGGTGTTGCTCTTCTGGCTGCTTTGTAGAGGTTGATTGCGGCCGCAAGGAAGGTTCTTGAGGCTACAATTGACCTGACAGATGGTCAAATTGCTTCAACTTGCATCTTAACTTGCTCCAAAGCCTTCAATTGTGTCCATTTTGCTCCAAATACATATTTTTTCCTTAAAACACTGCAAGGTAGTGACTTGAACTCTTTTTGGAATAAAAACTTGTTTGTTGGACTCTAAATTACCCTAAACTTAACTTAATTACACACTTAATCCTAGATAAATGCATGCATAATTGACTTTATCACAACCTAAAGTTGTTGATGTAAAATAAAATAATTAAATCCCTAAATGTATGCTCCGAAGTTTTATTTTTGGGGTTAATAGGAAAAGAGAAGGTGAAAGGAGAGAAGGGATTTTAACCATGCTACCAAGTTTTTAGTGCATAGGATGAATGGAGGTGCATCGAGATGAGAGGAAAGACTTCTTCAATTCATTTTACAAGATTTGGGATAAAATCTTTTTCATCTGATTTTGAGAGTAAAAACCTTAAACTTCTCATATTTTTCTTTCCTTTCCATTTCTCCTTCCATTCACCTTAAACTCTATAGCACGCCCTAATAGTTGTTGTAAAATTGAAGCTGGAATCATTTATTTTAATACTTTGAATATGACAAGTAGGCAAGATTCACGTGAACTACTAGATAAAAAAGTAACAAGCCCCAAAAAAACCATGCACCAACAAAATGAACAACGGTCAAATATACATGATACATGCATAGAGATAAGGTATTTCTTGAACCTAACATGGTTGAGCAGAGTAGCAGATGGAGGATCTGTATCTATTGCCATTATTTCGACGACAAACTATGTCATTGCCATAATTTTGACTGTTGTCTTAATCTCAACAAATGTGATTTGATTTCGAGAGGTCCCATTATTTTGTGGGACCCATTGTCAGTGTCTCAATGGCAAATTCCTGCAATCGAAATTATGACAACGGATCATTTTTGTAGAAGGGAAACGAGTTGTAGAGTGTGGAACAACAAGCCTGATGCAGAGTTTTGTTTACTCTAATACTATGTGTAAGTTGCAAGTATACAACCGGCAATTGTAGTATTTAGAGATCGAATCCACAATGATAAGTCATTTTTTAATTCCAGATTCTAGTAAATTTAATCTAAGTGATAAAAGATTTCATAATTGAAGTTGAGTTGGTGTTTTATTTTTAAACTAAAAATAGAAATTAAATTACGCTTTTAACTAGATGATTGACCGTGATTAGAGCTTTTATGGCTACACTTTTTCACTAATATTGATACTTGTTTGGTAGTAATATTCTGAAGTTATATGAAGGTACAGTTTGTAAATTTAGTACCAAGGGATATCTTTGTATTGGTATCGTGTTTAAACTAGCAATGGCTTCACCTCTCGGTACTTAGTTATACTAGCCTAAACCCTTTAAGATCTATCATCCTAATTATTCTAAGTCATTGTAATTCTCCTCTCGGTACTTGATACAATTCGTTAAAATAATAATTCGTTAAAATAATTAGGTAAAACCCGCAATCAACAAATGTCGTGTTTTGGTACTTGGTCTATTGATTACCCTATTTTCTATGGTCAAGATCTAACATTCAATTTCTCAATTGCAAATATTAAATCCTGAGATGTGTAATTTGATCAAGATCGCAAACCATTAAAATAAAGGCTAGTCATATACAAATCTCTGAAAATATACTAAATCAAACAAGCATACAATATAGTTTCAAGTCATCCCTAACAAAATCCTAATACAAACTTAGCCGGACATGGATAAGGGGCAGAACATAGCAAAATAGAAGTGTTCTAAAGAAAAGGAAAAGAAGCAAGAGATAAAACCCAATTCTTCGGTGAATTGACTTGATCTTCTCTTCTTGACAAGATAGCTAACTCTAAACCCTCTATAAACTGGCTAAAAGTAAAATTGTACTGTACTAGAAAACTTAGTTATTTATATTAGAGCAAAACTCTAAAAATATAATCCTAAAAACTGTAGGTTTTTTGCTTCTGCCTAGTTCATTTGCGGCGGCAATAAAAGATCTTGTGGCCATAATAGACTTGAGGATGGCTTTTGGCTGACTGCTACTTATGTAGATTAACTGTCTTGCGGCCGCAATATTGGACTTTGCAACCGCAATAGACTTGGCTAATAAATTGCACCTTCTCTGTCTTTGATCTGCATACTTGATTGCGACCGCAATAATGGGCTTTGCGATCGTAATGGACTTGAGAATTTTGCTGCCTTCTGGATTCTGAACTTCCAAGGTTGATTGTGGCCGCAATAATGATCTTTGCGGTCGTAATTGAATTGGCTGACATTCATTTTGCTTCATTCTTCATTCTGGTTTGTTTCGAGGTATCCAATTGCGTCTGTTTTGTTCCAAAATACCTATTTTCCTATATTTAAGCACATATAGGATAGTGACTTGAACTATTAAACAAATTAACTCTAATTAAACCTAAATTAAACAAAATTTGGCATAAATTACACAATAAATCCTAGGTAAAAGCATGCATAATTTGGCCTTATCAAATTCCCCCAAGCCTAGTCTTTTCTTGCCCTCAAGCAAGTCTAAACTCACGAGAATCAACCCGGATATTTCATGAAATTTAACCAAATCTATCTACACAAATCAAAATTCGACTTCTCAAGGCAAATTGGGGTTAAACAATTTAATTTAAAGGCATAAATGTGGTAATATATTCAGAATATTTTTCAACGATCTTCTTCACCTCACAAACATAGATGTTTGTTATTAATTTAAAGTATATCTAATCTACATGAAAACTAAGCAAAACTTCTAACTCAAGTCTTTGGATTTTATAGAAATTATTCAATTTACTTGTATTAACTCATAAGTACTCCAACAAAGGAAAATTTTACCCCTGAATCGACAAGTTATTGTGATATCCTTGCGTTAGTAATTCTTGAATTCTTTGCCCGAATTTCACAAGTAATAACCAATTTCAGATAATCATTTGGAAATAAAAAAATAGTTGAGGTTGTAAACTGCGCCTGATGCTTTGCTTTTTTCATTATGCATATGTTTGTTTTTTGCTCACTCATTTTTATTCACTCATGCTTATTTTTCTTTTGTGGTTTTTTTTGTTTTTTGTTTGTTTTTTTTTTCTTTTTTTATTATATTATATGTGGATGTATCTGTCCTAAGGACTTCAATCCTACATATAGTTCATTTATTGCAATTTGCACCTTTGTTTAATTAAGTCCGATTAAAGAATTATTGGGTCTCACGCAAAGCTTCATACGAGCACAAAACCTTTCGAAAACTCTTGTCCTAGCGTGTCTGAGATTTGATTACAATGTTGTAAAATTGGGTTCTAAATTCAAGGTCACATGTACAAGGGTATCATAGCTCAAATCAATTTGGAACATTTTTCGAACTACTTATGGGCAATACAAGTAAACTAAATATTTTTCAACCAAATATCTTGTAAATCTAGATAAATCTAACAATTAGATGTTGCTTAGCCTAAAATGCAAATATTATTTTGTTTTGTTATTTTCTATTTTTTCAATTCTTTTATTTGTACAATGCTGAAAGTAAACATGCAACTAATCTAAATGCAAATAATATTTTTTTGTGTTATGAGGTTATATCGCTGAAATCACCAAATGTATATGGAATTTTTTTTAGAGTATGCTAAAAATTTGCATTGTTTAACTCTAAAGTGCACCAAAATTAAGATTTTTTACCCTAAACAAAAGCAAACAAATAATTTCCTAAGATACATGATATAATTCCCACAAATTACCCCCAAGCCTATCCATTAGCATCGTCTCGGTGCAACAAACAAACTAAGAAAGTAAAAAGAGAGAATTGGAAAAGCTCACAATGCAATAGCTGAAGAATCGTGTAATGCAAGCTCTAAGTCTCGTGTTGATAGTGTATTTGTTGGGTAAGAGAAGTGTATGTCTTCCCTCCAACCGGCTTCTCTTTCTTGTCGTGGATGGACGTATCTTTAATCGAATCGTATGTGTTGACAAGTTCTACGATCTTGTAGAAATTCGAGTTATCATCTGCTAGATCTTGACCACTAATGACGAATTTGAGTGCATTGTTAAATGTTTCAGGAAGTTGGAGAGTGTTTCATTGAATTGTATAGGTTCAAGTACATCTCGTGAGGTTTTAGCAGAGATGGGAAGAGTTTTGGATAATGAAATCTGAAAAATTGGGCTCTGGAAGGGTCTTTTACGGTTGCAAGAAGGATAGGCAGGTACCTGGCTGAAATGCAGAGTTTCCGACATGAAGTGTTGTGGCCGCAAAAGGTAGGGGTTGCGGTTGCAAACAGTGAATCTGAGCAAGGTTAGGTTTGAAGTTCCTCTGTCTGGATAGGTTGCTACCGCAAAGGGTTGTGGTTGCGATCGCAATTGATCAGGTCTGAACAGGTCTGGTTCTTGGATCTCTCGGGTTTTGGCTCTTGCGATTGCAATTGATCTGATCTGAATATACTTGGGGATTCTCCTTTTCAACTTGAGTATGTTGCGGCTACAAAGGCTTGTGTTTGCGACCGCAATGACCTCGACAACACTGTTCTCAGCTTCTTTTGCACTTTCGCACGCCAGATTCATCCATCGTTATGTGGGCCCTTCTCTGATGCTTTCCTTGAGATCTTCATCTATTAACTTGTCAATAATATCAACACTAAAAGTATCTTCATAATAACATGGATATTTCATTGATTTTTCTGACATCAAAGGTCAGTTTCTCTTCTCCAATGTTTAGAGTTATGATTCTGTCATGGACATTAATAATGGCCTTTACAGTGTTGAGAAAAGGTATACCTAACAACAAAGGTGCTCCAATGTATGGGTATCATCTTTCATGCCTTTACAGTGCTCCAATGTATGGGTATCATCTTTCATGTCTACCACAATGAAATCAATTAGTACAAAGAATTTACCAATTTGAATTGGCAAATCCTCTACAACTCCTAAAGGTAATTTGATCGATTGGTCTGTCAATTGTAATGATATTTGAGTCGGTTTTAAGTTCTCTTATACATAACCTATCATAAATAGATTTGGGCATAAGACTAATACTTGATCCTAAATCACATAAAGCGCGTTTGATGGAACATGTCCTATTGAGCAAGGTATGAAGAATTTATCGGGGTCATCCAACTTTTTTGGCAATTCATTCTTATTCAAGTCACTGCAGTTCCTATCTAATGCTACCATTTGTACATCTTCAAGCTTTCGCTTGTTGGAGAGTAAGTCTTTGAAAATTTTGATATAGACCGGCATTTGAGTCATTACCTCGGTCAATGGTATGTTTACATGCAATTGTTTCAACAAATGTTCAATGTACAACTTCATATTTGGGCCCTCTTACACACACTGGTGGAGCACCAGCCCTATGATCACGGCGTCGAACTCGGTCTTACTTACACACACCGGTGGAGCACCAAGTCCACTAAAATGGTGTCGAACTTGGTGTCACTTACACACACTGGTGGAGCACCAAGCCAACTAAAACAACACACATACAAGCAAATAGAGAATGTGATGATAAGCTAATCACTCTAACAATCTCTCAACAATGCATAGATTTGATTTAGCTAATCTATACTTAAGATTTGAGCAAGAATTTGGCTAATTGAAAAGAGCTCAAAGGTATAGCAATGATGGTTGTAAAGGATTTAGAATATGCAGGTGTCAAGCTTGGATAAAGGTTGGAGAAGATGTGTTTAAATAGGTGTTCAAATCTGGCAAATAATTATGTCAGCGATATTTAGCGTTATAACACCAACCATGTACAAATTCTATCATTATAACGCTATACATAATAAAGACGAAATATTTGACCGTTGGACTTTCTATTTCTGGAATTTTAATATAGCATTATAACGCTAAGTTGTGTACAAATGATAGCGTTATAACGCTACAGCAGGCCAGGACAAGACTAAACAATTTTGAAATTATGATCTACTGTTATAATGTCAAACTTGGCGTTATAATGAATTTCTCTGGGATGTTTTGGCTTAGGAATTTTAATCTTGGAAAACACTTACCATTATAACACTAATTCTAGCATTATAACGTCAATTGACAATTTGCTACTTAGTCAGATTTTGCCTGTTTTTCATGGTCTAGCGTTATAACGCCAGGTCTGGCATTATAACAGTTTTCGTTATTTGTATTGAGTATTGGCCAGGTTTGAGAGTTTTGGGTGGTAGCGTTATAAGGTCAGATTTGGCGTTATAACAGTTATCTCTGATTTTGTAGTTTCATTGCTCTTTTCAATCTCAAATTTAAACTATCTAAATTCTAATTAACCTAAGCAGTTATTCATCTTGATCTTGATCTTCTGAACTTGCTCTTAGGTCTTTCTTGATCATTCTTGTGCTCTTTTTGCTTTTTGCTTAAATGCCCCTACAACTATTCTTAAACACAAAATAGTAAAATTCAAATAGTTTTGCAAATCAACAAATACAAAGAAATATTTTGAGCCAATAATATTCACTATAGATAGTTTGGTCATCATATAAAGGCTTACCACTCTTAGTAAAAGACTTACATTCTAGGTTATTTGAGTTTAGATATACCTCTGCTTGTTTGTTAAAGGATGTGAAGACTAATTTTCTTTATCATAGATGAACTTCTCATCAATTTTTGTGAAGATTTTACTATTTCCACGTCTAGCTCTCCTTTAGCCTTTCCTTCTAGTTTTTGCTCTTTCAGTGTCTTTCTCTTTAACCAAAGTGGTCATGATTTCTTCATCTTGCAAGACAACATTTGAATCTAAGACATTAAAACTATTTTCTTTAGTGCATTATCAATAATATACCATATTTCATGAGCAATATTTGAATCTAAAAGAATTTCTTTAATTGACTCATCTACAAAAAAACACAACAAAAGATATGAAGCATAACTATTATCCAATGTTTTAGTTGGAGAATCTTTGGTCGCATAAAAGTTTCCTTATCAATTGTATACAAAAATTCATTGCCCTTGAGGTATTCTTGCATAGCTTTCTTGAAAGAATTAAAATTTACATCATTTTCCCCTACGACCGGGAGTTTAACACAATTCATTTGAGTAGGTATTGGTTAAATTTGCTAGGTACGAACATTTTTGCTCTGATACCAATTGTTAGATTTGAAGCATGATGTATATGCAACCTAAATTGATGCGAAAGCGTATACAATATCAAAATGTACTTAGGACCTTAATCACCTAGCAATTTTAAGTTTTGATGCAATTATATTGGTTCACAAGACAAGCAATGTAAAGATAGTAAAAGTAAGAGCAAGAGAGCAAAGAAGACGTGATATAACGTGATTCGACCTACAAACGAAATATGTCTACATCCACGGGACCTTCGGATCCAAAAATGCTTCGGGATCGAAACACTATAATCACAAGTATTTTTTACAAAAAAAAAGTCTATCCAAAAGACTCCAAAATCCTTGCAAGGGGCAAAACCAATTTTGTAAAGTATAACAAAAATAATCTTGATTGACAACACAACTCGAGACAAAGAATGATCCGCTTGACAACACAACACAAATCAAACAAACAAGTAAAATCACTAGCTCGAATAGATAATTAGATGATCAACAATGGATATCCTAAACTCTCTAGTTCGGATGCTTGTATGAGAAGGCCTTTGTGCTCTTTTTGGTGCTCCTTGAGTGCTTGTAAACTTGGGAGAATGCTTTGATAGTCTTCTAGAACGTAGGTACCATGTTTATATATGCATAACACTTCTTGGATCTTGAAATCTTGACTCAGAGCTCCTTGTGTTACACTAAGTCTTCAATCTGTTACATAATCCATTGTGACGTTTGGGCACTTTTCAGTTTTGCCCTTGAACTCCTCTGCAACTAACTTCTGGACCCTTCTCCTTTAGAAACTCGATATAACAAATAGGGAACCCATTATAATGGTTTGGTACCCGTTGTGACGGATTTGGAATGCGTTACAATAACGCATTGCTCGAACTTTCTTGTACTTAGTCGATGTTCCCAGTTCCAAACCTCATGTCTTGTGGGTCCTCTTGTCAGGAATTCGTAGTGACGCATTGGGCGTCCGGTATGACGGGTTGCAATCCATTGTGACAGATTCCTCATGCGTTACAGTAACGCATGGCTCTGCCAAACTCTAATTTGCTTGCTTCTTTCGCCATATTGCTCATCTTGACTTGTACATGGTGTTTATGATCTTTGCCATGATCAAATGTACCTAGTTTAACTCGTGCTTCAACAAAAACAACTTGTGCAAATGTTATTACTGATATGTTTTGCAAATTGGCAAACCAAGATGAGTTCAAGCCAACAAATATATATTGATAGGCCAATCATTATAAAATCGATGCATCGATATGGCTCTTAAACCTGTGACGATTCTTTCTGTTTTTCTGTACTTAATCATCGGACTGACTTTCCCATATATCGATATGCATCAATATGCACTTTTCTGACTTGTTTCAACTTGATTCCAAAACCTATATCACTGAGAATAAAAATTTAGAAATAGAAAAATTTATCATATGCTTCCAAAAACCAAATTCTAGTGCTCCAATGACTCCAAAATACTTCATCATGCATCGTCTTATCATGTGCCTTGCACGTGTTGTATACATACACACGTAATCTCAACAAATATATCTTCGATTCTATTTGTTTTGTAAATTGTACAACAAAACCAACGACAACACGCAATTTTTTATTTATTTTGGAACTCTAGGGCCTGCTGCCTAGGCTCAGAGAGGGAATCAGCCAAAGGACCAAGGTCGTCATTTACTCATGCTGCGCAACTGCGGCTTTCTGACGAGATTTTGAATTTTCTTTTTCTTTTTCCCAAATACTTTAAATTTTATATATTATTAATAATATTTAAAAAATTCGGTCAGAAAGCCGCAGCATGAGTAAGATCTACTGGTAGTCGGCTAGTGTGCTCAAATTGCAAAGTATGCTCTCTGAATAAGATTAAGCTTGATTATGTGAGCATCATTCTAAATGATTTTGTCACTAAAAAGGTGCAGACTAATAAAAATATCAGTTCCATCAAAAAAAAAAAAACATCAGCTCTGTATGAGAAATTGTTTCTCGAATACTGCATCATCAAACATCAGTTCGCTATAAAAACATCAGTTCTTTGCTCCATCATCAAACACTGCACTTGTTTCTCGAATAAATTGTTTGCAACACATTCAATTAGCTTCTAACAGAAAAATATATATCACAGAGTAAACAAAAGAAATGCGGTAAAAGCCTTTGAAATAGAACAAATTACAGTTTTGCAAGAACATCAACCATGGAATCGCAAGGCCGGTACAAAGCCTCTAGAGGCAGCTTCTTAGGCATTGTCAATCCTGACCCCTCGCTCATATCCACCATTTCTTCTCCAATCCTCTCCCATTCAAAACACTGAATCATTGTCCCAAGTGCCAATGCCACCATTCTCATGCCCAAATTCTCTGCCGGACAAATCCTTCGCCCCATCCCAAACGGTATAAGGAATTTCCCTCCTGCCTTCCCTGCCCAAAATCTCTCTGGCCTGAACTCTTTTGGTTTGTCCCAGATACTCGCGTCTCTGTGAATACTGTACAAATTCACCAGAAGCATTGTACCACGAGGTATATGGTAGCCTGATACAATACAGTCTGATGATGATATGTGGGGTACTAATAGTGGGGCTGCAGGATATAGTCGAAGTGTCTCTTTAATTATGCAATGGAGATACGGCAGGGATTGGAGGTCAGTGTCCTCTAAAACTCGGCCGTACCCCACTATTTTGGAGATCTCATCCCGGGCCTTCAACATTTTTTCCGGGTAGTTTAGTAGAAGTGATATTGCCCATTCTACTGTACTAGAGGAAGTATCTGTGCCTGCTTCTAGAAGACTCTTCAAGAAATAATGGAACTATGTAAGTATGGATCATTGGATACAATTACATATTTTTTTGCTTTTATTTACTTTGAAGAGAGCAGGACAGTTAAGATCAAGGCTGCAGAATGAAAAAATAAAGATGACTATGGGAATGCTACTATATTCTTTGCGCTACAATATAAGACAAAAAGGTAATTTTGTGAGATTTTCAATTATGAAAAAAAATATAGTTCAGATGGCAAATTCTTTTTTGAAACAAGATGGTGAATTCTAAAAAAAGTGAGAAAAAGAAATCACAGTTCTACTCGTATGAAAGAAAAAAAGTCAGTTTGAATATTCTATAAACCACTTACTATGCACAGTGACTTAATGAGTTGATCTGTGTAATAATCTGGATCTTCCTTCTGCAGAGACAGCAAAACACCAATAACACTCCTCTTTTTCTCAATTTCATCCTCCTTGCTCTTATCTCGTGCTGCTCTTTGTTCATCAATAATTTTCTGTAAAAATTCAGTTCTACTCTTTTGCAGCCTCTTCATCCTCTTCCATATCCCTTGGAAATCGAACCACCTCAGAAAAGTTATATAGTCTGACAAATTAGATGCCCCAATCAGCTCCATTGTCTCCTCCACCATCCACCGAAACCATCTTGCCTCCTCAGGAACCTTTAATTCAATCACAAACATACAAAGAATAAAAACAAGGTCAACACTAAAGTTAGTTTGGTTCTGTTATTTTAGTTGGGTTCTTATGGACATGCCTCAGTTCCTTCGCATCCAAAAATTGTTTTCTCACACATCATCCGCATCATCACATTCATCATCAGCTCAAACAGCCTTGACTTTAGCTCTACCTTCATAAATGTCTCAGTTCTGCCATATGTATTGTTTTCATAAGCTTTGAATAGCCTCCTAGCCATGGCGTGCACCTCTTTTAAATGCAACATGGAGAACCGTTCGATCCTGTTTACTGATAAGAGCTCAGTGGCAGCAACACGCCGAAGGTCCCGCCAGTATGGACCATAATTTGCTGTGCCCATGGTTGTCCTGTTACAGATCTTTTCATATGTCATTATGGCATTTCATCGAACACCAGACAGGTACTTATCACCCAACATTTTTGTCAAACTAATCACTTTCTATTCTTAACAAACTTTAGCAGGATCATGTAGGTTATGAAATAGTAACTAAACTAGCTTTAATCATAAGAAAATAAACGTAAAACAAGGAAAAAAAAAGGAAAAGAAATGGAACCAATTATAAGAGAGAATTTTTCCAGAGAAGAGCCGGGGCCTGTTAGCAAACACAACATCATTCACAGAAAAGCAATTCTCAGCCACTGAAGCAGACGATACAACAAGTACTGAGCAGTGGGGCCCAAAGTGCAGGAAGAGTACTGGGCCATGGAGGTTAGAGAGCGCAGCCAATGAACGGTGGAGAGGAGGTTGGTTCTTTCGGAGAAGATGGAGGTGGCCTATCACTGGGAAGCAATGAGGTGCACATGGTGGAAGGGAATGCTTGCTTGTTTTCTTAACCTTTTTCTTTGAGATTAGAATTACAGTTAAGAGAATTGAGAAGAAAGTTAGGAAAATGGGGAGAGAAATACAAGACATGATTAGATCATCACACTGGACTTAAACAGTGTCAGCAATGCTCAATAATTAGTACTTTCCAGTACTGTAGTAATGTTCTCTCTTGAGTCTTGACAAAGAAATGGCTGAATGCCTGAATTGCACGCGTACCATTCATAAAAATAATTATTATATCCAAATTTAAATTCAGGGATATAATTATCACGCCTAGGCCTAGCCTCCTTACTCCTCAGGGCATAATTTACGTAATGCTTTGTTGTTGAGTGCTGCTGTAGAGGTGTAAGGATCCGACTCGGATCCAAAAATCTGCCCGACTCCAACCGATTCAGATCGGATGTGATTTGATTTTTGAGAAAGTCAAACTAATTTGAACTTGATCAGATTCGATCTGGTAAGATTCGAATTCAATTTGATGCGATACCTGCTATTCGACATTCGATTCGATTCGACATGAGATGACATCTATGGACTCGAGATCTAGTGAATTGAAAATAGGTCGGGTCGGACCGACTGGGTCAACGGGTTGACCAGGACGAATTTGGATGGGTCAAAATTTTTAAGCCGGCTTCAACTCATCTAAGGCCCATCGGTTAGAGGTTCGACTTGTTTGGGCCGAATTAGAGGAGGTCCGGTCCATCCGTTGGCCAAGTTTTTTTATTCAACTTTTTCATATTTTTAAGAACTTTTTGAATTTTTTGTTGAACTAAGATGGATTAGTGACATATTAAGATGTATTATATCCGGAATAATGACGGATTAAGATGGATTATACTTGGGTTAATGATTGGTTAAGATGAGTTATATTCAGATTATGACAAGTTATACCCGAGTTTGGCGGGTTATACCCGATTATGAAGGATTATCACGGGTTATGAAGGATTATCGGGTTTGGTCGGGTTTTAAGGCAGATTATGGCGGGTTAGATGAGTCAGTTTGGATTGGGCCGGGTTTAACACATGTTTTTTTCAACAATGATGATCGCTACACGTCTTAGACCCCAATTTTTTTGGACGAGTACGCACGAGTTTGCCCTCCGGTTAGGTCGGTCCGGGTTGCGGCCTCGAGTTTCCCGAGCTGGGTCAGATTCAATTGGGTTTTGTCAAATCACTATCGAGACTCGAAACCTAAAAACTCGAGCCCCAACCTGATTTGAAGCGACACCTAAAAACTCGAAACTCGACCCAACCCGACCCAACCTGCTTCGACTCGTAACCCCATACGAAGCAACAACTCTGGACCTCAAACCTGACCCGACTTGAGATGGCCCACAACCATATCCAAAGTGACACTAGAAGACTCGAAACCCGATCCCGACCTGAGACGACTTATGACCTGATTTGAAGAAACATATGAGGATCCGAAACCCGATTCGACCCGACCCGACCCGACTTGAGACGACCCGTAACACAATATGAAGTGACGTTTGGAACCTGTAACCTAACATACCTGACCTGAACCATAAACATTTGTTAATGTTTTGATCGTCTATTTGTTTTTAAGTCGAACTTATGATCCGATCTTTAACAAAAAGCAACATTGAAAATATCTGATTCGACTCGAATCCTTACACCATCTCATCTGACCCGATCCAACACCCGAAAATGACCGACGTTATCAAATTCGATATTCGATTGTCCAATCCAAAATCCAACCCGACCCACCCGAACTCGAGACCCAAATCGACACTCGAAAAATATCGACGTTGGTCGACTTGAGACCCAACCTAACCCAACACCTGAAAACGATCGACGTTGCCCGACCTGATATTGCCCGACTCGAATTTTAGACATTGCACCCAACACCCGAAAACGGTCGACGTTGCCCGACCTGATCTTACCTGACCCGATCCAACACCCAAAAAATGTCGATGTTGCTCGATCCGACACCCGACCCGATCTCACTCGACCCGATGCAACATCCAAAACTGTCGATGTTGCCCGACTTGAGACCTGATCGATCTCACCCGACCCGACTCGCCACCCGTATATTGTTAGAAGTCAAACTAATTCGATCCGACCCGGATCAGAATCTGATATCTTAATACACCAAATATAGTGCATGTCACAGTAAAATTAGAAAAAAAACTGCCCCCTATAGTAAAAACGTTGCCCGCTCAGTAAAAACATTGTTCGTGGTTTAAATTCGACGGTCTGAATTGATCCATCAATACAAAAAATAGATTACTGTAGAAAATTCGAATTCACCCGATCCACCCGACTTTCCACATCTAGTACGTATGAAAAACATAAGAGCGTCCATTTATTTTGACTGTCCCCCCACCCAATTGACATGGAATTCTCTATCCCACTTTTTTTGGCAGCATATGCTACACTTTGATCTGAATTGCCAGATCAAAGATCAACGGTCTTGATTTAACTATAAAGGTCTGTCTCTGAACCGTATTAATAACAGTAGAGCATTGATATTTAATCCAACTGTAAAAATGAATGTGCAGCATCTGCTGAAAAAAAAAAGTGAGGCGGAGGATACGGTTCCCCACCCAATTCACACTTGTTTCCTGGTATTGAAGATGTCCATTTTAGTTTTCTTTTTTTTTTGATAATTTTTGTGTATATCCATCAACATATTTTCAGAAATATTTCTTGTGTAGATCAGTGTCTAAAGATTGTACTATTAGGTAGGACGTAAATGTATATAGCACATAAAATTCAATCTATTTTTGTGTCACACCTTTTTCACTGATCTCCTGTCTAAAGGTTACACCATTAGGTTGGACGTAACTCGTAAGTGTATATGGCATGTAAAAGTTGATCTCTTATTAAGTCACAAATTTCATATAACTGGTCGGTTCGCTCTATTTACTGTACAGTTTTCAAAACGCAAATTCTTTTATTGTTACTTTACGGCAGGGTGAATTAGTAATTTTCGTCAGAGATGTTTAAGATTTAATTTTCTTCAGAGAGCTTCAAAATAATATATATTATAATTTTTTTTAAATTATGAGTACATTTTTCATATAAAATTTTAATATGAAAAATTTTGAATTTTTTTCGATAAGATTCAACCGACTCCAAACTCGACGCGACTTTGCTGCTGCATTACAGAAAGGCAGTTGATTATTCTCTAAACTTCTATAGAATAAATAAATGAAGTCTGCCAATTTGGTCATTGAATCTGAGAACCGGATCTGGTGTTGCGCGGAACGGTGTAGCGTAGCATCTGAATCATTCGATTTTCACTGATTGCATCAAGATTCGTGTCAAAGTATAAATGCCATCTGATTTTCATCGCTGATGGTTGATCCAGACCGTTCATTGGATAATTCTCTTAGACCAGCCTCGCAGCCTGTATGTAAAGAACTGGGCCTTTTTACATTTGATCCATTCGGCGGCCCAATGTTTTGCGCTTTTGCTCGTCTAATTCCACCTCTCTCTCTCAGTGACGATCTTTTGCTAAAACCCCTCGACTTATCCTTTCCCGTTTACGGCCTTCGCCTCTTCTCCGATTTGCTTACTTGCTCGCGTTCTTCTCTACTCTCTCTTCGTCAGGCACTTGCGACCCGTCTCAGTCTCTCTCAAGGCCTCGGTTCTTGTCACTCCACAGTTTTACTGACTGTCTACTGAATCGATTGCATTGCATCCAATTTCTTTATACAAGTTTGCGAGGTAACAAAATAACCAGATACTTGTTTAGGTTGTTTTCTATTAGAAGATGCTTGTTGTGTGGATGTCTTTACCCCTCATCCTTTACTTAGAATCAACACTGATGATTCTATTAGTTGATGGTCTAATGTATACTCCAATTTTCAGTGGTGATGTTTGATTGAGTTGTGGACAAAAAAACAAATTTGATAACTTCAGGTTGGGACATTTTACCATAGTTGTTTTGGCTTTTAAGTAAATTAATTGAAGTTCGATACTTGTTATGCTTGCTTTGCTCCATCTAATATAGCTTAAGAATTGCTTAATTGATTCCTGTTTGCCATGGCCATGCTTGACATGATATGATTGATCTATCTAATCTTGGAAGGTGCACGAGTTATATAATACTTTCTGGAATTTTCAGTTCAAGTTAGTAAATGTAGTTAGCCATCTGAATTGTTGTATTTCTTGTGTTCGTAAGGATTGGTCAGTTAAAAGTTTCTCCAGTCTAAGATGTTGAATCATGCTATTTTGTGTCTTTCTTGAGTTCTGTTTGAAACTTCACATCCTATATTAATATATTTTATGATCCTTGAGTGTTAATAGTGTAATTGATGCTGAAAATATAACGTCTATGAGATTTTTAGGTGAACCCAAACTCCTTTACCAGTTAGTACCAATGTAAGTTTCTTGTTTCCCTTCTCGTCCTCGATATAAAGCCTTGATAATTACTTTTAGTTTTGAACTTGTCGTTCGTACCAGGTTCGTGCCAGTATCCTGGGGTAGATTAGTGAAATTCTTGTATGTTCACTGGCTTTTTGTAAGTTCCGAGAATTTTGTATGAATCTGGTAAACCTAACATTATAGGACTGTTTCACTCGATTTAGCATTCTGGTTTGATCCGGGAAAATTTTATTACATTGTAGGGACTCAAGTGCAAATATTATGGTTCAAGGAGTGCTTTTGCAAAGTTCTGTAAATTCCAGTGTATCACAGGGTGGTCCCTGGCAGGGGCCCAGTTGTAAAAGTTCTTTTCTGATCAGAAAATTCATTTTAGTGGAAGTTTTAAAACTACATATATGAAATATAGAAAAATGCAGATTAATTTGAAACAGTGAATTTAATGAATTGATTTGGAAATGTTTAAAACATTTTTTGGAAGTCAATTGACTTTGTGGGAAATTGTTTTAGATTACAGATAATCAAGTTTTTAAGAGTCTTGTTGATTGGGAAAGCTCAGGACCAACTCTCAACAGTAGAGTTTACCATAATTGCTGGTTCAAATCCTGTTTATTACTTGGTCTTTTCCTCTATTTTTTTTATTATTGCATTGCTCGAAAATAAATTGTACATATCACATCTTCAAAGTTTGTAGTTAAATTGTACCTGAATGAATAGAAGTGTAATTGCATCAAACTAGAAATTCGTTTATTCCATGAAAAATTGTCGGTAATTAGAAAATTGGAGTGTATTGTGCATTCTATCTAGTTTATAAAATACATGCTGATTACTGTGCTGAAGGATTGCACGTCTCACCTGGTTTACACTTTATGTATGCTCATGGTAGGATCTCAGCTATACTTTCCCATGCTTTATTTGAGTTTAGGCCTTTAAGGTCAGGTGCAAATTTGGATTGTTCCCAAATAAATTGGTGTTGCGGATCTTGGATGTTGTATTTAAATGTTTCAAGTTGCTTCTATTATATCATGTTACTGTTGCTATTGTAGATAAGGTTATCAGTGCCTTGCTTATATACTTTTATGTGTACTCTACCCCGTCCGGGGTGGGAAACTGAGGCATGTTTGTGGCCGATACTATTTCCTATGCATTCTCTCTTTTTGCCCCTAGTACAGCTGATTGACTTGTGTGTGTACTTTCTTCTAGCTTCTAGTATGTTTTCTCTTTGTTCATTCTCACCCAAACCATTGATCAAATGCCTCTGGTATATATTTTATTCTTTAGCTTATCCTTTGATGCATTTGTTGATGGAAATTGAAATTTTCATCCTTTATTATGTTTTGGCAAGCCTGGTAGAATTGAATTTCGTTTGGTTTGTTGTATGATAGATCAGAAGGATGAAGCTGGTTAAGCCGGTGGCATTATTTCAACAAGTACTGAGAACGAAACAAGGCATATTGCTTGGATTAGATGTGGGCAGTAAATATGTAGGCTTAGCCTTATCTGATGCACACAACAAAATAGCATCCCCTTTTAGGTATATATACTATTTAGGTGTAAATAGTTTCTGCTGTACAATACCATGCCCGGTGCCATCTCAGGCTTTAAGATTAGTCTTGTTTGTGGTGTTGATGAGAATTACCCGGTGAAACCTTTGGAAGTACAATTTTCATTTGGACCCTCTATTACTGTTATAGCTGTCGTAGCACCTGGTCTTTTAAGAGATGTGAGCACTGGGTTGCGATTATGTATCGGATAGTGTGAAAGGATCTATATTTATTAAGTTTAGAACCTTTTCCTTTGAACTCATCTTTTTGCATTGTTGTGATAGTGTCTTGGAACGTAAAAAGACAAACATCAATGACATGGCGGAAGATTTTCAAACACTGGTACACTAAATCTCTTATCTTACACAGAGTACTTTGTTTTTACCCTTCTATTTGGTACTTGTCTGTTTTACAAACTTTGACAATAAAGCATTTGAAGTCATTGTACTTCATAGGATGCTAATTGTTGTATTTCTATTCTGCTTGCTTGTCTAGGTCAGGAAATTTTCAGTGGCAGGCTTTGTGGTTGGTTACCCCTTCAATATACAAGGCCAATCAAGTGCAGATGTGGGTTCCTTGAACTCTCTATAAATGAGTGTTTTTAATGTGGATGTTAGGGAAAAATTGTGTGAGGATAACATATCTGCCTTTTATATATATATTTTTTCTGTACAACAGGCTGTGCAAGTGAAGCAATTAACTGAAGAACTTCGCAAAACCGGCATTCTTGATGGTATTAACTATACATACTGGGATGAGAACTACACGACAAGGGTAAGATTTTCATTTCAATTATTCAATTGGGTTTAGCATCAAGGCATCATTGCTTTATTCTTATTTTGTGATGTTGTCTTAGTGTGTGGAAGTCCTCCTGGAGCCATTGGATATCAACCCAGTGGATGCAAAGACTATACTGGACAAATTTGCTGCTGTTGGTATTCTTCAGGTATGCCAATTATAATGACCAGTACAAGAAACGCTCTCATAAAATACTGGTAACCGGATTTCCAAATTTTCAGGGTTATCTTGATAGGATGAACCGGAGTTTGGGCTCAGAAGATTTTAATTCTTTGGAGTAACTCTAATATACATCAGTTCGTTTTTGGCATCTTAATTCATTGATTGTGTTGCTAAGGGATCTTATGTTATAAGTAACTTTTGGTACTGATGAATCAGTAACTTTGTACGATTATATTTGGGGTACATGGGTTTCTTTTTCTATCTGACCCAGGAAAGGGAATACTAAGAATCTAAGTCAGGTCTAAAACCAGTCAAGTACAAAACTATTTTGGATCAGCCCAACTAATAGTGTAAAGAATTAAAAAGTTTGATAGGTACTGATTTTTTTTAATATTAGAACTTTAATAAATAAATTATAAATAGAAAGAAAAATTGGTGGAGATGTTCGAAAAATAGAAAAAATTTGAGTTGCGAACTTTATATTTTTTGGAAAAAACCAAAAGACTGAAATTGTCAACTTCGGTCAATCGGCTTGTTTTAGTTTTGCTGCAAAAGCTTGATTTTGCTTTTTAGAGTTGATTTTTTATTAATAAAAATATTAATAATTTAATTGTTGAGTTAAGTTATATTTAAGATATTTTTTGTAACAATTTCGGTTACGTTCATTGGGATCATAATTAATTTTTTTTATCGTCGTAAGTTGTCGAGCTATATATATTCGAGTCTTATTCGATTGCGTTGAGTCTGATTTGTGATTGGAGAAATGAGTAGTTCAAAATAAATTCTAACACAAATTCATGATAAGAAGTTACTAATTAAGACTAGATGTAGTCAAATTTGAGATGCATATTTTTTCGATTGCAAGTTAGGTTCGACGTGATAGAAGCAGAATCGGATATTTACAGTTCAATGACTTGTGATGATAAAAAATTAATTATAGTTTCGACGAGCGTAGTCGATGTTGCTACAAAAAATATTAAGTATAATTAGCATTTATTCTATTTTTTGTAGCAACTAAAATTACGTTTTTGGAAATGTAATCAGTTTTTTTATCATCGCAAGCCATCGATCTGTAAATACCCGAGTCTACTTTTCTCCCATCTAGTCTGATTTGCGGTCAAAGAAATGTGCATCTCAAATTTGATATTATCTTCAACTTATGTCTTAATTAGTAACTTTTATTATGAGTTTGCATCAGATTCAATTTGAACGGTCTCGTTTCTCCGATCACAAATTATAGCTCCGATGAACGTAGATTCATATATGTACAGTTCGATGGCTTGCGATGAAAAAAGAACTAATTATAGTCCCGATGAACGTAGCCGAAATTGCTAAACAAATAGAAAAATGCTAACTACACTTCATATTTTTTGTAGCAAAATCAGCTATGCTCGTCGGGAATGTAATTACTTTTTTTTTATTGTTGTAAGCCATCGAGATGTAGATATCTGAGTCTACTTCCATCGTGTCGAGTCTGATTTGTGATCAGAGAAATGCGCTTCTTAAATTTGCTCCATCTTCAACTTATGTCTTAGTATTTTTTATCATGAGTTTGCGTCGGAATTAATTTTGAATCGCTTGTTTCTTCAATCACAAATCAGACTCGACGAGATGAAAGTAGACTCAAATATCTACAACTCGATGGCTTGCGACAATAAATAAAACTAATTACGATCTCGACGAACGTAATTGAAGTTGTTATAGAAAAGTATCTAAATATAACATAACTCATCAATTAAATCATTAATATTTTTATTAATAAAAGAAATCAACTGTAAAAAGCAAAAGCTTGCCAAAACAAGTCAATTGAACTGATTTGGCAACTGCGGTCTTTTGGCTTTTTCCATAAGGCCTGAGTTCACAACTCAAGTCTTTTCTATTTTTCGAACATCTCAAGCAATATTTTTTTTTATTTATAATTTATTTACTAAATTTTTAATATTAAAAAAATCGGTGATAGGTCTCAAAGTTTTGCATCAAACTAAGAATCAAATGCAGAGATGCTACTCTATTTATCATTCAATTTTCAACAGAGCGACAATTTGATTTAGAATGGTTCAGTTTTCCAGTTAGAAACGAATGAATATATAAGAATATTAGCCAGACTGGAGTGATTTAATTTGACGACAGCATATTGATTATCCTCTGAATTTTGATTATATGTTAAAGTTAATGCATATCATTTTTCTATAAGAAGCTGATTTAAGCAAATTGTCCAGCTAAGTGCATACAGGGTCCAGATCGTCTGACGCGCGGCACCGCATGATACGCTTTCGGAATCGTTCGATTTTCTTGTGATTCGTGCTCCAGATCTAAAACTCCCGATTGTCATCTGAACGGTCAAAACGTGATACTGCGCGATACCACGCGGTAGAAGAACAGGATCCGGTGCATACATGCAGATCTTACATCTAGCTCGTGGCTGTCTTAATGTGAAGAAATTTTATATCATTAGATATCCACTTGCAAATCAAAATTGATTTCTTGGTCAAGATTCTAACTTCAAGACCTAATTATTATCCAATGTTATTGTATTCTCCAATTGGCGCCGCTATATTGAAAATGCTACCCAACCCCCAGGCAATGACTAAATTATATTTCCTCTAATTACAGTTCTGCTATACATAAACATATTTTTAATGTAGCTAACGAATAATGGTAGATTTTCTGTTGATCTATCATTCTCTTCTTTATTCTTTTTTTCAAATATACATTGCTATATCCGCCCCTTAATTTAGTGCCAACATGCGGAATAATTGAAGGTATAACATTGAAAAACAGAGACTAGACCATTGATGCCTGCAAGCAGGGACGAACCAGAACACCGAGTTAGAAGGAGACTGATTTGCAAGTATAATCTGATTTTATTGTTATAAAGATGTCAAAATTTAATTTTGATCAAAGTATACAAGTTTTTAATAAAATTTTTCAATTTTAATCAAAATTTTAACTAAAATCTTACCATTTAATTAAATGTAATTAGAAAATTAAACAAGAGATTCAAACTTTTCTGAACCAAAGGGAGGCCCGGGGCCCACCCTGACCCCCCCGCTAGTTCCGCCCCTGCCTGCAAGTAAATATATATTGAATACTATTGTACTAACTTGAAATCGATACAAACATTTTACTACAACCACCAACAACAAAAAATCTTTAGTTCAAAATAAGTTGAAGTAAGCTAAAAATGAAATCCAATATAATTAATATTTGATTGGATTTTATTTTCATGATAGTAACTGATTTTTTTCACATTAGCTCATCAAACATATATCAGCTCTCCTTTCAGACATTAAGCATTCTGGCATGGAACATGTTATGCAAAAAAACATTTTACTACACATACAAACAAATTCATTGCCTGAAATGAACAAGCATGTCTGCTTTGGACCTCTCCAACTTGTAATTATTTATTCAAAATTTTTAATTTGACAAGTTATAACAATTTCAATTTGGCAATATAATAACTTGATGTCGTTGTCAGATCTTTTTTTATATAATTTATTTTATTGCTCCATTCTTCTGAAAAAGGAGCAGCAAATATTCTGACCATTATCCAGCCATGAGTAGCATTACATCAGGCATACGCAGGTCTAGAATATTTTAAGAATAAATCAATAATAACAGTAGAGTCTTCGTTTATTCATTCATCAATTCATGTCCCACGATGTTTGACTCTGATTTTGATTTAACACAAGGCATTCTTTATTGCTCTTCTTAATTTGTCTATAATTTCCAATCTAGTACTATTGGTTGGTTGATTATTGGCTAATAAATCTTGTTGTACACCTTTTAGTGGGATATGGGTTGTAAACTTAATTGTAATGGGAAATCTAGAAGGAACAAAAAAGAAAAGAAAAGACAACAATTCAAATTGACTTTTATCATAACGTCAGAAAATAGCGAATATATCTGATGACAGTACTGATCATTACAGCAATATATTGTGAACTACCATATAATATAGACATATAATTATCAAAATATGTACGTAACAGAATTACAGAAACTATAATCATAATCATATATATAAAAACAAAAGTTTGCTCCTGGTACTGTGATACATTTATTATTATTCTTTATTGGGTCCCTCTGGTTGTTAGCCCGTCATGGGTCCGATTTCTCACTCTTACTTCAGGTCCTTCCTTTGTGGGCTCCACTGTGGCTTGCCTTTGCTGAAATGGGTTGAAACAACCCGTGAGTCCAACAGCTCGATGATCGGCGGGAAGCTGACGCATCTCGGTGCCTTGTATTGATTGATTGAAGCTCCTCTGGAGATGGCATAGTCCATTAGCTCTTCAAACGCACCGCTTCGGAGAACCCTAATCTCCAACGGACCAATTATGTCACCGGCACGGCCTTGTCGGTACACCGAGTTCAATTCCTCCTCCATTTCTAAGCAACATTTGTCGAACACCTCCTCCTCGGGCCACTTACCACCTTCTTTGACTAGCAACTCCCAGTAAATCACATAATGGCCCGGTATAGTTGTTGTGTCGGTACGACTGGTGTACTCTACAATGCCGGCACCATATGGCTTTATTAGCTCAGCAGCACGCTCCACTCCTTTCTGGAGTTCAGATTCATCGGTCTTGTCGGAATCAATGCTCAACAAACAGTTCTTGCGCCTGATAAACCGAAACTGGGGTGCTGCATTGTGGAAACCAGTCACGAGCAACACATCACCGACTCTGTACCGGCACAAACCAGAGTATGTGGTGATTACCAATTCATACTCCTTCCCAACTTCGACATCTGCTAGGTCAACCAGATTGCCTGTCACCTTGCCATGGCTTTCTTCTAGTGATATGAACTCACAATAGCACATGTTAGGCATGATGGTGTATGAGACCTCCTCAGGCTTAACCATGGGCTTTAGGTTTAGTCCAAAATAACACTCCGATGAAGCATACATGGTACATGCCATCGGCAGCCCACCACTGTAGTACTCAAGTGTCGGTATGTATTGGGCCATCGCACCTGTGACTATGACATCAAGGTACCTGGTATGTGGCCAGATACGGGTTATAATTCCAGCCCAGTTCTCTACCGAGCATTCGTCGGAAATGAACTTGGCCAAGTCAGGGTTAGGCTTTAGTATATCCTGAACTGACTCTCGGACTGAAGCATCAGTTATTGCCTTGTTCAAGGTTCCTGTCTCAATATCATTTGCTAGGTCGCGCCAATGGGTCTGAAGGAACCGAATTGCACGAAGGAGACCTGAGGCAAACACGGCACCCATTCGAAGCACCTCATCACGGTAAATAAGACCACAAAGCATCTGAACATACATCGACTGGAAAGAATCCGGGCAAAGGATGGCAGCAGTCGGGCTAGTAATCACGTTGTACGGGTCAAAGGGGCGGTGCTTGAAATGGTTGCTCTTGTAGTAGCTCGTCAGCACCGGTCGGGCCACTAGACCACCTGGAGTCTTGGTCTCTGATTTGATGAAGTAGAAGTAAAGTCCTTTGCCTTTGTCTAGTCCCGGTACATATCTGTTGATGTATACAAAGATCGAACATTTAGGCTAAGTTCATAAAATTTTATTTTATGATTTATGAATTATATATATATATATCTTGTTGGTACACTTCTGCTAAGTGACATATATATATATATATATATATATATATATATACGGACATGAATTGAGGGACTGCTACTATTTAGAAATTCAAAATTCATGTTATCCCGTCAAAAAATTTTACGTACTAAGTCAAACTTCTTTAGTTGACTATCGGCTTGACAATTTGACCTTTCATATATCGGCTTGACAAATTGACCTTTCAAATATAGACTTGATAAATTGACCTTTCATATATAGGCTTCACAATTAAATTGATCTTTCATGTTTCTTGTTTACCCTTATTTGGTAATATAAATCAATTCTTTTGGTTGAAAGTTTGAATTTAAAACACTTTTTTATTGGTTATAAAAAATTCCCGATTTGTTAGAACATTTTACTTATAAATATGAAGTACTAGATCTTCAACTAGCCATTGGCAGGTCAAAAAATGTTGCTCGATTTGACCAAGTATATATAGAGGTGAGCTAGTAGCACAATTTTGAGGGCTACATTATTGCTTAATTTGAGGAAGGAGTAATATGATTTGTTTACGCTTGGATATGTAATGTATGGAATCAAGCTAACCTCAGAAAAATAGATGGCTAGTTGAAAGAAAATAAAAATATGACTTCTTTTGGAAGGTGTTCCGTTAACTAGGTATTTCAAACTCTAGGAGTGCATGTGCACCATGAGATGGCACCTAAGAAGAAATCTATACGCTAATTAATTATGTGGTTGATTAGGAATGCATCTTCTCTAATTAGTAAGAAAATAAATGGACACATAAGTTACAATTGCTTTACTCTTTGGGCATGTTTTTATATAAGTGGAGTTTATTTCTTCTTTCTTATGCTAACTCCATTGACTAATCCCAAACTTCCGTATTCTAAAAGAGAATTCAATTACCTACAGACTTGTAAAACTTTATTCTGGTAAAGTTTGAACTATTTTTGGGTTGGAAGGTTTTCTTTTTCTGAGGAAGGAAATTGTCTCGAATTAAAAATGGAAAACAAGGAACAACTCTAGCCTATGAAGAAAAGTTCAACCCTAATTTTCTTTATTAAGTAAATATTAAGAAAGAATAATGCTTACAAGTTCATGACAGGTATCAGTAAGCTGTACAACAACTGCCTTCTATCCAACTCAGCTTCAATGGTAGGCATTAACTTCCTCTCTCCAGCTGATGTCCCCGAACTAACATTAACAAATACCAGAAATATAAAAGAATTAATAAATATGACAATATTGTAAGGAAACCATATATTCTGCAATCTGAAGAAATTAAATAGCCAGGGCTTCGTATATCTATGTATGAAAAATTTGAAAGAAGCAATCAATTGTTTGATGCAGACCTTGTCAAGAACTCAGATATGGGGTCAGCAGCTAGAATCGGCGATTTATCCCCCTCAGCAATTCTTTGTATTTCAGGCTTCAGATCCTCATATGTTACAACAGGAATTTGTGCTTTGAAGGTTTCCCTGTCGGTAGCTCCGTTCATGTTGTACCTATTAACAAAATAAGAAGAAAGTTTAATTAGCACCATTATAAGATGGAATATACTTGAGGTATTTTTCTTAAAGAAATTTCTTTAGGCAGGTAATTAGCCAGATCAAGTTCTTCAAAAGGAAAAAAAAACAAAAGAAGCAAATCATTATAAACTATATATATACACATAAGTAACATATATAACAACAATCATATCATATATATATAGTGTACAGTGCTAGAAAATGATTAACATGGAGAAAAATGGAGAAAAATGGAATGAATTAATGAATGAATGAATGAATACCTTTTGAGGTACTCTGTCTCAGCATTCTTGCTCAGTATCTCACTCAGAACCTTGGCCTGGATCTGATCGGTGTTCTTCGTTATCTCCTCGATGAACTCGAGCTTCTCTTTGTGGTCGTTACTCACAGCCATTGTCAATCTCAATCAGATAAACGAAGGAGAAAGAGAAAGATGTGTATTACCAATTAGCTCTGGATTGGATTGGATTGGAATTGATAGGTTTGGATATGTAATTGAAAGATTGATGACAGAGGTAGGTTGCAAAGCGGTAGCATATATATAGAGAGAGAGGTCGCGAGAAAGATGAGACGAGAGTGCAATGTTTGAGCATGCACGTAGGGGGGACAAACTAGAGGACAAGGATGGCCCACGTGATGACACATGTTGCTCAGAGAAGCAACACGTGGGACCTAGGGGATGGACACGTAGGAAGAATAGGGAACATGAAGACAAATGGAAGATGGAGATTGGGTGGAGATGAGTGGGTGGGACCCATGATTGGTATTTGTCCGGCGGCACCGGCAGTCCTCGTTTCTGTCCGTGTGCGGAATTGGGATGAGGCGAAAGAGAGCTGAGAGAGAGAGAGAGAGAGAGAGACAGAGACAGAGGTGACCTCACGTACAAATCTGGTACAAATAACAAGAACTAATGTAGCAATTTACGGCAGTTCACTTAAAAGTGAATTTCTTTTGTTACACCAACACCGCCTCAAAAAATCTATATTAACATGTGATGAAGTACATGAAGAAACAACCGGCGCCCGCTTATTGGTCGACTTTTCAGTTTAATTTTAGACGGGGAACGGTGGAATGGAAGTTGAAAGCATAATTACGTCTCAATGATCGGTCGTTTAATTATTTTTCATTTTGTTTTATGACAAATTTACTGTCGTGTGGGAGAAATTTTTTTAAAGTTATTTATAACTCTGATCATGTATATAATATCATTTACCATATTGACATAAGTAGCAAAAATTTTGAACACTATTATGCTTTTGACCTAAAATTCTTTTAATTAGACCCACTCAGATTGATAATACGAAATAAAAATGAATTTATACTACAGCTGTTGCAGACTGAAAACAAAAAGACAAAATTAAAATTAAATGGTAAGAAATTTTTGCTATATATGATCGAAATTATAATTAATTTTTTATGCATAGCCAACATTGTAAACAAATGTTCAAAACAAAAAACCAAACAAAGGCCGCACAGTAGAAAATCTACCGTGCGAAAAAAGCTGTCGCACGGTCGAAAATCTATCGTTCTGACCTTTCGATTGAAAAACTCGAACCTCTTGAATACTTTTATCAATACCAATTTCATAATTATCAAAAGAAGACTGACTGCATTGCATTGCATGTGTAGGTTAATATATTTTTTTGCACACATGACAACTTAATTGATAAACAATTTTTTAGCCAAAATTTCCAAAGAATCTTAGCGTTTTCCTAATTTATTCATGTATCGCCCCACTATGCTTATAAAATTAAGGAAAATAGTCAAAAGATGGAAATACTCTTGCGTTACACAATATATATATACTAGTTAAGAGGAAATTTTGACCGTATGTAATTGTTGCTCATGTGATTCTGAGAGCTACAATTTAATAGGATGGAGCTGCAATGTAATAGGGTTGGTATTTTACTATTTTATGAAAGAGGAATCTTCAACCTCTACTAACAAATTAAGAACAATCATAAATTAGAGATCCGAATCTGCTGTTTGTATTGGAGTCAAGCATGATACTGCTTGTCTCGATTCGATCGTTACAATTCGATCGATCGGTACGAACGACTGTGATTTGATTCAGAAGACAAATATTTTGACCGTTAGATGAATTTTGAACAATCCAAATCGAAACAAGCAGCAGATTCTCCAATAATTTAGGTGCAGTAGGAGATCCAGTGATTCGCTTGATAAGGAAAGGTAACCCACTACCAATTAATCTCTCCTCTCTCTCTCTCTCTCTCTCTCTCTCTCGATCGAACATTGATTTTTTTTTTTTCTCGATCGAACATTGATGTATGTATCCATTAGTGCTTTGTTGTGCATGCATGCGTAGTCATTCTCAAAAGATTTTGAGAGATCGAAAGGTGAAAATGATTGATTTGCGCATGTGACATTATTGAAGTGATTGATTGATCAGCGGTCAACAAAAAAAAAAAGGTAGAGCAAGAAAGATGCACGATTGGAGAACAGAGGCTACATATATACTAACGTGTTGTCATCTCGCTGCCGGTTTAAACAAGTTACACGCTATATTTGTATAGCAGAAGGATCAAGGATGTGTTTGTGTTTCAAACTGAAGAATAGCAAAAAGCTATTTCGGTATTTTCAACTCCTAGGAGAATACTCTAACATAAATAAATAAAAAATATTATTTGATTATGTTATTTTTTCTGTTATATATTTATTTGGCAGAAACTTTCGTACTCTAAAATATGAGTATACTGAATATTTTAATCCATCTGAATCGTTTAATTTTTCGAGATTGGTGAAATTTCTTTGAAAACCGCTGAAAAAGTTAAAGTAAATCATTTCGACTTGTGCAGCAGACCTACTCGCTTTTGTAGATAGCAAATGCATAATGACCATACACATTTTGTTCATATTAATTTTGTACACGCTTCTGCATACTACTCTGGCTGTGATATATTGTTTGTATATTTAATTATGAAGAGAAATCACTTGATAAGTTTATTTTGATAATTTTAATGATGAAAGTTCAAATTAGTTCATACATAAATTTAAAATAGAAACAATATATAAATTTATTATTGAGTTTATAGATTAGTTGTGCTTTCAATTTGAGGAAATTTGAGTGTCGTTATTTAATTTAGTATCATTTGACATTTCATCATTGATCATAAAATATTAACTGTTTAAAAATTGTATTTAAGTTGATGAATTTTGAATTTTTGATGGAATATATATAAAGTAATATTCAAGTCATACCAAATTAATGACACAACTAATTTATAAGTTCAATAATACGTCTATATCTTTTTTCTATCGTAAATCCTTTATACGAAATAATTTTTATTTTCATTTTTTAGATTGTCAAAATAAGCATTATCAAGTGATGTCTTCTTTTTAGTTCTTTATATACCCTTGTCTTGTGTATATATAGGATGTTGATGTACATCATTCGGTTGTCTTATGCGGATGATTTATGATGATGTACATATATATATCATTTTGTTATTTAATTTAATTTGGAGTGTGACATATATATAGAATATCACCTATTAATATCGCATTTAATATCAAAAGTTTTATACACGATTAACGAATTTATGGCGATATATATTTATCATAGAGAAAGATCATGGATAGCAGGCATTTGGCGGTTGCTATCAGTTCACGCGTATTAATTATGATTTTTCATCAATATTTTGTACTTTGGTAGGTCAAAAATTAAATTAAAGTTTGTCAATATATAAATTCACATTGCAGTACCAAATTTTATAAATTTTTATATTGAAATAAAAAATGATAAAATTACAAATTGAATATCAAATTAAGTAATAATTAATTAAAATATAAAAATTAAATTAAATGCAAAGACTAAATTAGGTTTAAAAAGCTAAATTTGAGTCCTTGTAAACGCTTGAAATTTCATTATTATTATTATTATTATTATTATTATTATTATTTATTTTTAACAATGATTGTGTGACCGTAGTATACAAATCCATACATAAATAATTAATTCATTGATTTTGCAGGCGAATAAGTTCATTTTTAAATGCTAAAAAGGTATTAATTAAAGTAAAAAAATGATTATTTGCAAAATGTTCATTATAACAATTACATTAATTGTATCTTCATGTATCAAATAAAAATTCCCTTTTATATCAAAGAAGAATGACAAATAAGTCACCCGAGCAAATTAAATATATAAAATTTAAAAATGAAAACGTCACATTCGAACCGTTGAAAATGTTGTTCATATTAAGATATATTTAGGGATCAAAAGTTTTCATTTTTTTGAATTTTTTTATTGTTTTATCGGTTGAACAAAAACTGCGTTAAATTAAAGAGGTCTGTAATAATTAGATCAATGCATTTTACATCCATCCGATAAAATAGTAAAAACATTCTAAAATTTTAGTATGAACGCTATTTTCAACGATTCGAATCGGCCGTTGGCATTTTGAAATTCGAGATATGTGATCGCAAGACCAATGTTCTCATTAAATAATTACAGAGATAGAGAAAAACATATAAAAGTGCATGTGGGTGTTATAATAGCTAAAATAATATTGTTTATGTATTGTTGTTGTTATATATATTTGATTGGTTGTATACAAGGGCCTCCTGAAAAAATGTTTTTTTTCTTTCAAAATAACCTTACATGGTATGCGGTTGGTCAAAAAAGAATTTAAAAATGTACTTATAGACTTATTTATAGTTTGAAAGAATCTAAAAATATGTCTTTCTTCAAAAGTATGCCTCTGAAATTATGAGTTTCTGTGAATTTGTTTTCAAAAAATCTGTACGACTTAAATAATAACAATAATATGTCTTCTACTCGAATCTTGATCTTCTAACGAAAATCTTAGATCCGCCTCAGATATATATACCTTTGTTCAAAATAAAATTAAGGTGGGATTTATATTAGATCCCTTCTTCTCTTAATAGCTTGAATAATGCGACGATATATATATATATATATATATATATATATATATATATATGTTAATTTGTAGTAACATGTCGATTAATGACTTTTGGTAATTTAATTTCAAGCAGATCGTGATCACAAATATTAATATATTATCATCGATATCAATTAATTAACTGGGATGCAAACCATGACTCAGTGTTTTTCTCTGACTTCGGAAGACCTGCAAAAAAATCTACTAGAAATTAAGTTGCATGTTTTTAATTCAAACCAGATCAAAGCAGAAGAATTCAACTAATGTATGCAAATTTGTGTAGCACTTATATACGATATTATACGACTTAGTTCTATATTTAAGATATTTAGTTATATACGTTAAATAATTGGATTAGTTAGGACGTAGGAATATTACGAGTACGTAAGAACTTAATTTAGTAAATAAATATTTAGATAATAATTAGGATAATACAATTAGCTATTATAAAAATTACATAATAGATTTTTCATAAGCTAGTATACTAGGACAATAATAATATCTTAACGCTTATAAATTAAATACGGAACGACACCAACACATATTGAACTAAGTAACAATATACATACAAATATATATATTGATCAATTTATCTAAATCTAAACTAAGTATAATACACACATAAATACCTACAGCATAAACGCCCACTAGTATGACTAAGTGATTATTTAAATATAACAATATATATTGATCAATTTCTCTATAAGCACTTAAATAAATACGCGCCTATTAGATATTACTTTAGTTAGCTATTCTTCTTTCTTCTTTGCTTAGTTAAATAACTAAAAGTCCAACTAAAAGTAGTTGAATTTATAACTTGCTTTTTTTGTGCTGTTCTTTTGTTGATGTTTTACAGGATATCGTCTTGACGTCGTAGTAATGTTAGAATAACAATATACGTAAACAAATCACTACTCTAACTACTAAGGATAAATAAAAGTGAGAACATAACGCTTAGTATCATTTAAAAATGAAGGACTATAGGAATGGAAATCTCACAACCACCATGCAGTAGAAATGCTGTCCAAGAATTGGACCAAGTAAAAGTAATACTTAAATTAAATTATGAGCATCAAGGACGTCTCAACGTCTAGATCATATTTCTTTGTTTACACAAGTTAAGAATTGACAACACACATTAAACTCATAAACCTCCAACGTCAATTAGGAGATTCAGTAGACCTGTATCCACTCATGGGAGACGAGGCCATTTCGGACATCACCGACGCTGATGTAGGCGCTGACACCGCGGAGCTGCCCCCGGAGTAGGGTCGACTGCAATACTTCTCTCTTGCCCTCCTAGGTGTGGGTTCCTGGGGCTTATAACTTTGTCTAAGTGTAGAAACCAGACCAACACACCTTTCTTTTTCTTTTTTCTGAACAGTGGTACCAAATCACCAATAGCTTGATAAACATGATCGTAGGGCTTGAACTGTCATATTGCATAACGGTAAACTACACCAAATATTAAGACCAATCGGCATTGCATGTCATGTGCATTCATACTGCACGTGAGATCTGATATATGGATTGTATAGCGTATAATTACTTTACTAGGTAGACTCATATTTTAATACTATATGTATTCGTCAAAAGTGATGAGAGTCGGGCCGGTGATCACCAGCTGGATGTAGTTTGAAGGCATTGCAACGAGTAGATTACGTACGGTAAGCGATTTTGCACGTGGAGTCCCCTCGTCGGGATGCCTTCAGAGATATCCGACTGATGCCCACCAAACGAGTTCATCACTTGATGGCTAGTAGTGCCGTTAGAGAGTTTTATTTTCAATCTCCATATTATATATTAATAAGCTATTATGAATTCCTCCTTTGAGTGATCAAGGCTCGGTATCTCAGTTTTGGAGTATGCGTGCCATATATGAGGTAATGGAGCTATTCTGTTTATTATTATATTTCTATATATTTAGCCGGTATTATGAGATCTCTAATATTCGAAGGGTTTTTTCCATTGGCCCGTGGTTGGTATAGAGAAAGTCTGGGACTCTTCCTTTTGCCCTTAGTTGGTACATGTAGTTCCCTTTTTATTATATTATTTCAAACGGATAGTTGGTTCCTTATTTATGTATGACAACTGAGGTTGTATATTTTTACCTTATATTTTTCTCGTTTGGTGAGGCAAGACACATGAATACGTTTTTGACCAAATGAGTGTGTGTTATTTCTTGACCGCTCATTCTTTACCAGGGCGTTTCCGCTCTGGAATCTTAGGATTTAGGGTCCAGGCCTTGGATGCTCCTTTTTAGTTGATGCTCCGCCTAGACCCTTCCTTAAGCCTGGTGGCTCCTTTTATAGTTGAGACCCACTTAAGAGCGAATTCACGTGTTCTGCAAATTGGATTTTTTTCGTGTGCTTAACTTAAGTTTTCGTACTATATGTATACTTTAGTATTTATCTATTTTTTTTTAGTTTCTTTCACGGATTTATTTTCGATCTTAGTTCACATTTAGTCAGGCTATTTTAGGAGTATGTTAAATTAATAAAAATGAATTAAATAGTTAGTTTTAAATGTGCATAATTAATTTCACTCTAGCTATTTTAATATAATTTGTGCTAACACCAAGATGATTAATTCATCAAGAAGCACAGTGAAATGATCTCTTTGCATCTAGATACTTCGCTGAGAAATTAAAATGTCAAGTTGTAAATTTAATTAATTATCCTCATTCTCAACTTAAAATTTGCAAATTAAATTAATCAATTTGTACATTATTATTGTAAAAAATACGTGAAGTACTTGTGAGATATTTTTGTAGCTAGTCCAATTGCTGAGTCTCTAGAGTTTAGAATTTAGGATATCTAGGATTTAGGTTAGAATCTCTAGAGTTTACTTTGGTGTTAATTGTTAAGAATATACTACTTGATCGAGCAATGATTTTACTATTACTTACAAAAATAAACAAAAACAATATAATGAGAAGTCAAACAAAAAATCCTATTAGTACAGTTTTCTTCTTTTTGTTCAAACAAAACTAGTGTAATGAGAAGGATTTGTATTTGTCTCTTTATTGCAATATATGCCATCTTATTGACATTTTTAGTGCATACCTTTAGAAAGTTTCAAAATATGATTGTCAAGTCCATCGGCTTCTTGAAATGCACCAAAAATCTTGTCGGAGAAAAGGGTGCCAAATGATGATGGCGAAAAAATAGAAAGTGGAGAAATTGGAGAAAGTGTGTTGAAGAAGACGTCAGTGGAAGGTATACAAAGTGTGAAAGGTACTAACGAGAGAATATTTTATATTATTTTTATTAATTAATGTCGAGAATGTTCTCTGGAAAGCCAGCTTGCTCTCTACGCGCAAGAGGAAGCGAACGATCCAGATTTATTGCCCTGTAAGAAACGACCGGCTGTGATGTGAATCAGGAGGGTCAGATATTATTAGTTGAGAAAGTATGAATCTTGATGCAAACAAATGGAACATATTTGCAGACAGCAACGATGCAGCAATTAAATATTTTTTTTGAACAAGGAGCGTTAAGCGCATGCGGACATTGATTAAAAGCGCTGATCTTTTGTTTATTAATACCAAAGCGTCATTCTGAATAATTTATTTACGCCACTATTTTTTGGTTAACTAATGTTATTTGCATATTCGGAGCATGTATAAAATAAACAAAACCAATGATTTTATTCTCTGCAGTTCTGGAAATAAAAAATCTTATACAAAATAAGTAAATTCTGTTATATATGGATCAAAATTAATTTGATTGCACCATTAATTAATGAATTTGTATGGATCAAATTTTGTGTTTTAAATTTATTTTCCATATAACATATACTCACCCACTGTACAAAATAATCTCAAGCAAATTAGTACTAAACATTAACTAAAGAAACAAAAAAGGGCTACAAAATAATCTCAAAACAAATTTGTTACAATATTTTAATCGACTTATATATTGTTTTTGCTTTTCACTGCTAAGTTTTCTATATCGATGTTCTAATAAAGGGTGTAAATGAGGCAGAGAGAATTCCACATCTTTCTGCATCGAATGGTTAATAAACAAAGGACGTAGATGTGAAACGTTTTTTCCGAGATTATCTACACCTGATTTATTAAATAAAGAATGTTAATGTCTTGATTTATATATCGATTATTAAAATAGTCAATCGAGAATTAATACCTCATTTTAATATAACTGACGGAAGAGGAGTCACAGAATATCGTTTTTTTTTTTCGTAATGTGCTCTACCAGTTATTTTCGGACTATAAAAGAAGAGTACTCGCTTCTCAAGTAGAACTACTCTTATATATGCAAACAAAAAATTTCTTATAAATAAAAGAAAAATACTACGGGTTACTTGTGAGAAGGTGGTGTCAATTGTATTTGTATACCATGTTTTCCTTTTGCGTATTGTTGACAAAGCTCAAAAGGTGTTAGGCGTAAATTAGGTAAATAATTAATGGTCCTTGACGCAATGTCGATCGCTTCATGAATCCATGTATCAAACCATGCATATATAATTCAGTGGATCAGGATCATCGATCCGCCTTCTGGTAAAAATCTTCTAAATCTTACACGTGTTACGTGCATTGACCATTCATTTATCCGGTGCATGCCTCTATAGCATGTAGGGTTTTAATAACGGGGCGGGTCGGGTACCTGTGGATCCGATCCGTCCAGATTCACGGATCCACGGGTACGACGGGTCCACGGGTAAGGCGGGGCGGGTATGCACGGATCCGAACCCAAAACCTCCAACCCGACCCGTGATAAACCCGGGCGGGTAGGATCCAGGCGGGTCGTGCACGGGTAGGGCGGGTCGGGTCGGATCCGTCCAAATTTTCGAATTTTTTTGAATTTTTTTTTAATTTTTGAATTTAAAACTGCACATTATTTTAATATATATATATACGATTTTTTCTGAATTTTTTTGAATTTTTGCACGATTCCACGGGTCCACGGGTCGGGAACGGGTCTAGACGAGCACGGATGTACACGGATTTGGAGAGTTTGGGACCAACCCGATCCGCGCTAGATCCATGAATCCAGGATCGGATCGGATCTGAACACGAACACGGATCGAACACGGACGGGTAGAGCCGCCCGGATTTTTTTGAAACACTAAAGTTAGCATGCATGCTGGTATCCAAACCGCTATAATTAAGCAGCTGGCTATCTGAAGTTCTAATTAAACGGCATGAGGATGTCGACAGACCACTTGACTCGCAACAGATGATGAAGCACCGAACAAGCACAGTTTGCATGCATGACAATTTGTTTCTAGACAAACGAATAAGGCGACAACACGCCTCTACTTAGTCCCACCTGAGGGAAACACCGAAACATGCAACATCACCACTAGATACGATTTGTACTTTAAATATTAATTGTCTAATAGAACCCCTTAATTAGTTAGTAATATCATTGTCACCTGAATACATTTTGTCAAAGGGAAATCATTTTAAATTTGGTTCTTGTGATGCGTCACTATGTACATCAGCAAATTTACACATCTGATGATGCCATTTTTGTAACCACAAGAACTGTTCAGTTACCATCATTTTTTCACTATACATCAGTAGACTTACAATACATTACACACTGCAATACTGCATAAACAAATCTTAAAACAAATTTGAAATCCCTTCCTGAAAATAACTTTTATTGGAGCTTGAAATCAGAGCTTCCCTTGAATTTTGAGTGTTGATTATATTCCAGATCTATGATACTATTATACTTTTGTACTATTTAAATAGAAGGCATCACATGACAATAGTTTAC
This sequence comes from Eleocharis quinqueflora, assembly GCA_964058865.1. Lineage (NCBI taxonomy): Eukaryota > Viridiplantae > Streptophyta > Magnoliopsida > Poales > Cyperaceae > Eleocharis > Eleocharis quinqueflora. The sequence goes on along the minus strand of CAXKVX010001623.1, from coordinate 47,065 downwards.
CAATTATAAGATGCCTCTTATAAAAATTCAAATAGAACTACTAAAAATAAATTTGTACGATATATGTTATTTGACATTTAAATAGCATAATAATTAAATTTAAAATAATTTTGGTATTTCTTAATGTTGTATGAGGCAAATGCCTCAATTTTTGTGTGTCTCCAATTTGTTTCAAAATCTATATCATCTATCAAAAAACAATTAATAGTTTAAATTTGAAGGTCCAAAAAATATTCTGAATGAATGATACGAATTTTGAGACAAAACAGAGGAACAAATAAAATGAGACATTTTACTGCTCATGATGTATTAAAGGCCGCAACTTTCGGACCATTGAAAATTCAATTCATTTAATGTATGATAAGATATCTATCAAATCTTATGCTTTTGTAGATAAGAATTATGTGTGAAATCAATTATTCTATTCTCATTTTGAAATTTTATTTTCTGAAATTGTCACTATCGTAAAAAAATCAAGTACCTCGGATTAGAGGTGTGATAAGGTCCTCGGGGGCGGACCCGTCCGTGACCCGACCCGTGAAAAATGGACTCACGGATTTTGGGTGGGACGGGACGCCCTCTTAACCGTTGGACCCGTGCTAGACCCTTGACCCGACCCGTGCCCGACCCTTGACCCGACCCGTGCCCGACCCTTGGACCCTTGAACCCGACCCCCGGACCCGACCCCCCGGACCCGTGATTGAAATGATAGAAATGCTTTATGTCACTTCTAAATTCAAAAAAATTCGAAAATAATCTCAGAAAATTCAAAAAAAATTCAAAATTCAAATTTCAAATTCACCATACCTCTCTATAAATAACACCCTCCACTCTCACTTATTTCACACATCTATCTCTCATTCTCTCTTTCAAATTCTCAATAATCACTACTCAATTCTCAATTTACTTTCATAATTTTAATATATAAGTTATAACTTCTAAGTTTATAATAATACTTTTAGATATATTAATTAGGTTTAAATATTTAAATTGTTAATTTATATTTATTCTCTCATCATCCACCATCCGTGCAAAGGTACGTTTAAGATTTTAAGTTACAATTTACATTTAATTCTCGAATTTATATTTTTTTACGTAACAATTTTGATTCTTATCAAATTTTATTATTTCTAACTCACATTTTAATTCACATACAATTTGTAATTCACATTTTTATTCTTTAATAACTTCTAAGTTACATTTTTTTATTTTCAATTGTAAATTAATTTATTAATTTATAAAAAAAATTCGACATATTTTTGAGTATTATGTGAACAAAATTTGACAATATTATTTGAGTATTATTTGAACAAAATTTGACAATACAATTTTTGTTCTTCTATTTTTAATTCACATTTAATTCACGCTTTTTTATTATTTCTAACTCACATTTTACAATATTATTTCTTTTTTTTTAATTTTAGATATGGCATCTCAAGAACCAAATCCTAGCATTTCGGTTGAAGAAACAATACGAAGGATGAGTGTTGAGCTATTCGGTGAGGATAATCCCCATCCCCCAACACAATATGCAAACATAAACCCCCAAACACATCCACAATTTTATCAACCACAACCACAATTTTATCCACCTCCACGGCATGCAAACCTCCCATTATATCCTCAACACCCTTATTTAGCACAAGATGCTAATGTTCCACCGACTCAAGCCCCTCCACCAACGATTCAAACTCAAGCTGAAATTGTCCCTCCACCATCATCTGTCGACGAAAGTATTCCTCCATCGTCGCAGCCATCATCAAATCCATCGCCAGAAATCCAAGAAGTAGAAGTGGATCCGAGGCAAAAAAAGAGAAAAACGATCGCGCCTAAATATGATGCACCATGGTGGCGTTTCTATGAAACAACTCATGATGCTGACGGAACTGTTTTGATTTTGAGGTGCAAGGTAAAAAATTGTAAAGGTTTTTTCTATTACAAAAAGTCTAGCGGTATGAAAAATTTTAAAAAACATGCTGAAAGACATGAAGAAAATGGCGACGAACCACAAGAACAACCTGACCAACGGTTAGTCCAAAGTACTATTAACCCTGACGGTACGAGGACCTTGACCAAGTATGATGAAAAGCGCATGTTAAGTGAAGTTGCTAGGTATATTGCCCATAAAGAAAAACCAATTAGTATGGGTTGTTGTTCTAGTTTTGCTAGATTAATAATAAAAAGCGCTGGTCAAGTAATGTACAAGCCATTTCACCACCGCAAAATAGTGGCCGAAGTCAAGAAACAATATTTTGAACGAAAAAATGAATTGTTAGCCATTTTTGGTTATGCAAACTATAATGTATCCATCACATCTGACTGTTGGTCCGCAGGTAAGGGTGGTTTAGGGTATTTTTGTATTATTGCACATTATATTGATGACAATTGGATTTTACAGAAACGAGTTTTATGTTTCCGTAATCTTGATTTTCCGCACAATGCACACGTTATTTACCAAGCCATAATTAATGTTTTGCATGAATTTAATTTAAAAAGAGATTTAGAAAACAAGATTTTTTCAATTTCTTTTGACAATGCTAGCAACAATATGAAATCTATTGATTATTTTTTAAGTGCATTAAATCCCATAATGAATGGGAAATTATTTCATCAAAAATGTGCATGTCATATTTTAAATCTCACCGTTAAAGCAGGTATTAAAACTGAAGGTATTAAAAATTTAATTTTTAAATTCAAAGATGGTCTTCATCACTTTTTTCAAATAATGTTAGAAAACAAAATTTTCATGCATTGTGTTCACGCTTGGGCTTGAGTAATTTGATAGTTCCATGGGATGCCGATACCCGTTGGAACTTCACGTATAGATTGTTCCATCATTGTTTACCATACAAGAACGTAATAAATGAAATGTTGCGGAACTCAACCGAGAGGATACAACTGATGATGAACGAGGGAGAATGGAACCAATTGGAGAAATTGACAAACTTTCTACAAGTTTTTTTCAAAGCAACCATCAAACTTTCATGCTCGTATACACCATCTGCACACGAGTTACTTCACCATCTGTATTGCATCACCAAGGTACGTAATCTATATTTATGTTTGAAACAATCATCCTCTTTCTTTATCCATCTCTTATTCTCTTATATTTTTTTTCTTCCAATTCTCTAAGGTCTATCGTCAGCTTGAAGATATAGAAGGGCTAGACCATAATTTGACTCCAATCGTTGAGGCAATGAGAGAGAAGTTTCTCAAGTATTGGGAAGAAGTACCTCCTATCACTATTATAGCGAACTGTCTACATCCGGCCTTCAAAAAGAAGTACACAACAAGATTGATTCAGAAGTACAACCAGAATCTGAAGTTACCATATCATACGGTGGAAGCCGAAGTGACTACTTTATTCGACGGGATGTTCGACATTTACAATGCTCGACATGTCTCAAGGATGGCTTCTGCGCCAACTCAACCACAAAAGTATGAATGCAATATATTTAGTAATATTTGAAGACTCAATTTATTTAGTAATTTTTTAACACTCAATAACTTTTTTTAATCACAAATAGAAGGACCAGTTCTTTAGGCTTGCTTAGCGAGCTAAGGGAGGATGAACCTCAAATGCTAAACACTAACGAACTGTTGAGTTACTATTTGGGAAGTTTTGAAGACGATGACATCGACATCCTAGATTGGTGGAAGCGACATTCTGTCGCATATCCAGTTTTGGCAGCGATGGCTCGCGACGTTTATGCAGTGCCCGTGTCAACTGTACCATCCGAGTCATGTTTCAGTTCCGCTGGTAGAATTTTGACCGACAAACGCACCAAATTGGGTACAACACGGTTCGAGCAACTTGTGTGCTTGAAAGATTGGATTGATGCCGAAGAGCGTAATCAACATGATCCAAATTTTCAAGAAGTCAAAACTCAAGAAAGTAGTACTATGCCAAGAAGTCCTGTCGCCGGCGACGATTCTGATGATCCATTGTGCATTGACGACGACGAATTATGGTATCTGAACAATGAATTCATGCGTGCAATGTAGTAAGTTTTTAATTGTAATTGTAATTATATTTTTCTTTTTTACAACAATTTTTTCCAATGATACTAACAAAAAAAAAAGTTAGAACTCCGCCTATGTTGTCTTATTCACATAGCCGGTCCCAAGCCCGGAATAAAGGACGAGGGTAACTTTTAAAAATTATATAATTATAAAATATATTTTTCAAAATATTACAAATTTTTTCTGAATTTTTGTGCATTTTTTTTTATTTTTTTAACATTTTTTCGAATTTATTGAGAATTTAGAGGTTTTTTTGAACATTATATGAATATTTTTTATTTTAAGAAAGATCATAAATAAAAATGATATAATTATAAAATATATTTTTCAAAATATTACAAATTTTTGTGCATTTTTTTAACATTTTTTCGAATTTATTGAGAATTTAGAGTTTTTTTGAACATTATATGAATATTTTTTATTTTAAGAAATATCATAAATAAAAATGATATAATTATAAAATATATTTTTCAAAATATTACAAATTTTTTTCTGAATTTTTGTGCATTTTTTTATTTCTTTAACATTTTTTCAAATTTATTGAGAATTTAGAGTTTTTTTGAACATTATATGAATATTTTTTATTTTAAGAAATATCATAAATAAAAATGATATAATTATAAAATATTTTTTTTAAAATATTACAAATTTTTTTCTGAATTTTCGTTCATTTTTTTTAATTTTTTTGGGATTTTTCCGGATTTTTTAGAGGCATTTACCATTTAAAAACTTTAAAATTCAAAAAAAAAAAATTTGAAAATCCCGCCGGGTCGGACCCGCCCCCCACAAACCCGTGACCCGTGCCCGTGAGACCCGTGGGGGTCTATCACGGGTCGGGTTGCCCTTTCGGACTTTGGACCCGTGCAAACCCGACCCGTGAGACCCTTGAGACCCGAGGACCCGTGACCCGTCAGACCCTTGAACCCGTGCGGGTCGACCCGTGCCCGACCCGACCTGACCCTTCGTCACACCTCTACCTCGGATTCTCCCCTCTAATTTAAATCCCCTAAAATATTTAGTTAATTAAGTAAAATATATATTTAGCTATTCTATGATACATTTATCTATATATATATATTGAGAAAGAGATATGCTGGGGTTCGGATCGATCGTTGGAATTTTCAAATTAGATATAACGAATGTGGAGCACGAACGATTTGGTGCTCCATGGAGCACCCTAGCCTTTCTATATATATATAGAGAGAGAGTTGTGCTAAAATACTTTATAAAGCACCAACATGCATATACTTTAGGCTCGTATCTCGAGATATAAAGTACAAATAACCGATCAAGATCGTTGAAAATGTTCTTCATACTAACAAAAATTTGGAGATCAAATTTTACATTGTTTTTATTTTCTTTTACTATTTTATCGGATGGATGCAAAGTTGGTTAAATTGACAGTTTGTAAATCGTTAGATTAATGAATTTTTTCCATACCCGATAAAATAGTAAAAATTTTCCAAAAAATATGAAATTTGGTTTCCAAATAGATATAATATAGAGAACATTTTCAACGGTCTTGATCGGCCGTTTGCACTTTGTATCTCGAGATATGAGCCTAAAGTATTTGAATCTTGGTGCTTTATAAAGTATTTTAGCACAACTATATATATATTTCATTTGTACATATGTAATTAATAATTATAATTGTAGTATTTCATGAATTTATCAATACTAGTAACCGTATCCGTACACAACAACGGGAGAAAATAATGTACACGAAAAATCGCCCCGCATATCCTTAATTATATTAGTAAATATTTTGTTTTTAATGCAGTGATAGACAATAATAACTATTGATAAATAAAAATATGAACACAAAGAACATTGTAGTGCAGTGGTTGGAGGTGGGTAGGGATAAATAGGGAATCTCAAGTTTGATTCCCGTGTGTAGTATGATTTTTGCAACAAATAAAACATTGAAGAGATCTTTTGTGGTGTCGGCTGTGTATGCGTGTGTATTGAAGTTCATAATTGAAAAATAGTTCAATGCGCGACTTTGATAGGAGTTTAGTCCAACAGTTGAGAATCTATCCGCCCAAAAGACCAATAAATCAGGACCCTTGAAGGATTTAGACATTAAGGTCCTTAATAAGAAGGAGAGATATTGAATCTAATTTTTCATGAAACAACTGACACATTTTGCTTCTTCTAAATTGCATGTTTCATCAATGATCACACAATCTTTGTCACCAATGCTACCTTCTGTAAACGACCATTTGAGACACTCTTTGACTGTATCATCTCATTTGATTCTCTCAAGTTCAATCATTCTATCATCATCTTCATATCTGGAAGTAGCAAAGCAAGTTCCCCTCTCTAGTGAAGATAATCGTAGAAGACAATGCGATACTTCTGAAACCAAACCTAAAGACGTTTTCTTCTCCCAAAATTTTAGATCTTTGAAAAGCTTATCTCACAATCATAATTCTTCTAAACTGAAATCTAAGGTTACTTTTCTTAAAAGAGAGAGAGCATGGTCATAAAGTTTATTACAGGTGTGGTGAATCTGGTCACCAAGCACACCAGTGCAAAAACCCTCAAATATGTTTCTCGTGTTATCGTTTAGGTCATACATCGGCATCTTGCAAGGCACTAACCATGGTGCCTCCTTCGGCAAGCTTTCCCCATTCTCTAATGGCATTGGAGGATGCCAATCTGTTTCCTCCCGTAGACTTCTCCATCAATCCTGACAATATCAATCTTAGAAAAATCTTAAACAGTAGTGTTGTTATCTTTGATGAATTCAGTAAGGGTGCAGCTTTATTCAGAATCATTTAACAAATACTTTCCATATTCATCGCTGGATCTGATCATCCAGAGTCATTCCTAATAGGAGGTTTCTTATTGAGTCTTCTAACGATGGTCGACGTCGTACTGCCATCTCTAAGGGTAAGGTCTGGCTTGAGTGTGTAGGTTTCTCTTTAGAAGCTTACAATGCTTCTAAGCATAATATCAAACCTTCTCCTACGATTATCACTTGGGTTAGGATAACAAGATTATCCTTTGAACTATGGAAGAAGTTTGAATTTATTAGAGTTGCTCATGAATTAGGAGGTTTTTAAGTGGAAGTTGATTCTATAAGTAAATCTCATACAAATTTTACTGTATTACGTTTAAAATTAGGAGTTCTCAACCTCAATGTCATTCATAAAAGAAGACATCTGCTGTTTGACACTGAATCAGGGAAGAAATTTTATTTTTTGAACATTGAGGTTGATAAAATTGAGCTAGGTGGCTCTGATGAGGACCCTTAGGGGCAGGGGGTCATCTAATCCCTCCTGGAAGCCCAGGGGACCCCCAAAAGATCCTTCTAATTCTGACAAACTCCCACCAAAATCTCTTGCTGAACCTAATAATCCCTCTAATAAGGATACTGGAAAGAATAAAGAGGTTGGTAATAGTTCAAGGAGAAACATGTTAGCAATTCGGAGAATTTGCCTATTTTGTCCTTGGCATGGGACTCATGGGAAGAGCATATTCAGAATCCTCAGTTAGTAAAAAAGATTCTTACTTGACTCTGACAAACAAATCATCACTTGGATAGATCCCAAAAACCTTTATCATCCTCCTCTTCTCTTGATCTTTCTCGTAGAGAATTTAGTGATTGTCCCTCTGAAAAATGTTCAGAGGTTCAACCCTATATTCCCTCCGTGTTATTGATATCATTGCTGAGTATGAGAATGTTGAGAATGTTGCTGACACAGATCAGGAGCCTCACTCTACTCTTATTGAGACAATTCCTAATAATCTTGAAAATATCATACAAGCAGATGGTAAAGGTTATGAGAATGGCAGAGGTGCTGAAAGTGAAAGGTACAGCCTTAGACACTGGTTGAAAATAAGAGGTAGAGGTAGAGGAAGACACTAATCTGGTGAGTTTTCTTGCTTATTAGATAATTTTGTTTTGCTGAATTTACTGATTTTGATGTTGTTAGAATGTTTGAAGTTAGTGTATTATCATTAGGAAAAACATAAGATATAAGATTATCAGTTGTCACAAAATTTAGGTCTTTGATGAAAGAGAAATTATTCTCAATTATAGAGCCTTTGGTAGAAGGAAACGCTAAGATTTTAGCTAAAAAAGCAGGAGTTATTATATATTAGTGAGGAGTTTCAAGATGATCCTGATGGTACAAATTAAGTTAGCTAAATGATAAAAATTCTAAATTGAAATTGCAGAGGGTTAGGAAAATCTTCAAAAAGGTCAATACTTAAGGATTATATAGACAAATATGAAATAAACATACTTCCTATTCACTTTAGCAGTAGCTCTTTAGAACAAATTAACAAAAGAACTTTAAGTAAGATATTCAAACCTTCTCAAGGTAATTCTGGAGGTATTCTAGTAGGATATGATTCAAACAACTATGATGCTTTAGATTGTAATATTTTAGATAATTCAATAAGTGCGGAATTCCAAAATAAAAAAAAAAGATCAATTCATTTGATTTTTTTACAACTATTTATGCACCAGTTTTAGCTAACCTTAGAAGATCTTTTTTTTCAAGAATTTTCTAACATCTTGCATAATCTTTCACATTCTTCTTGGTTAATTTGTTGAGATTTTAATATGGTTAGAAAAAAGAAGGGAAAGACATGGTATCACTCACAATTATGTAGTTAGTAGTAGATTTAACAGTGTTCTTTCTCAATTAGAGTTAATTGTGTTGGTGCAATTTTAATTTAGGTTGAGCCAAAAACTAAAATCTTAAATTAGACAATCAATTGCAAATAGAAACTATGTGCAAGAAATAAGATTAAAATTAGATGAGGAAGCATGAACTTACGATCATCTCTTAAAGCCTCCCACCTTTTGCCGCTCAAGCAAGTCGACAGTCGGTGAAGACGATCAGATGGCACCACGGTGCGCTAGTGGATCCTTCCAAGCAACTCTCGGTGCTAATTTTTATTTAAGGTCACGAATGTACCGAGAAATATTCTATCAAAAATGGAGAGATAGAGAGGCCTATGCACAACACATGTGCCCTAACATAACATACCGATAATGCTTGGAGACCTGACGTCTTTTATACTAGTGAAAACGTATCTTGGAAAGATACAGTAATTAATAGAAAATATTCTTTGAAATATTTGATATTAAATTTTCTCCAATTTTTTTCCAAATACCTCAAGGAATAAAATTACTCTTGTAGCATGATCAACTGTATGCAAAAGTAAGGATCAAGGTGGTTTAGGAGTTCTTGATTTAGACATCATGAATAAAGCTCTCTTAGCTAAATGATGGTATAGCTTTAGTGATTGCTCAGTAACTGATTTGGAAAATTATTATGCAAGATAAATATAAAAACAAACAAATGTAGCTTGTTTCTCACCCTTTTGGAAAAAAAAATATTTCTTCTCTACATCATATAATGTCAACTAGTGTGAATAGAAAAATATGTGATTGTCTCAATACTAATTTTTGGTCAGATAGATGGAAAGAAGAGCTCTCTTTTTATCTTCTTTTCCCAAATATCTTCCTTGTGCTCTAATCCAAACATTATAGTAAATTGTGCATTCAATGAGGGTAGTCTGAAAACAGAATTTTATTGGCAAATCTTAGATATTCATAGACAATAATAGAATAAATTAAAGGTCATAGTTGTTGATGTTAGTATTAATAACTTAAAAGAAAGATAAAATAATATGGAGATGGGATAACATAGGTAAGTTTTCAGTACACTCGATATACTCATGGTTAGAATATGGTGGGTTAAAAAATTATACTTTTGATATTATATGGAAATCAAAACTCCCTTTGAAAATAAAAATATTTATGTGGTTAGTGAGAAAAAAGATTTTTTTTACTAAAATTTTCTTAATTAAGAAAGGATGGATAGAAGATGCCAATTGTGTTTTCTGTGATAATAAGGAACATATTGATCATCTTTTCTTGAATGCTCCTTCATTAATCAATATGATAATGGATAAGCAAAACAACTTTGTCTTTGAAAAAAAAATATTTAGAGGATTTATGAATTATAGATGCTAAAATTTCTCTAAAGGATGTCTTATTAGTGGAATTAATTAGAGGGACAGTCATTTGAAAAATCTTGCTTGAAAGAAACAAACTATGTTTCAATGACAAAAAACCTAAATCTGTTAGAAGCATAGCTATTCAGATAATTAGTATGTTAGGCTACTGGTGTCAACATAATAATGATTCATCTCTCTTGAAACTTGATTTGATTCTACCTCAGGATGCTCAAGATATCCCAAATCATATTTTCGAGATATGAAACCTGATGGGGATAATGGATCAAAGGGGTAAAAGTGGATCTGGAGCACAGGGCTACTTTGGTGGATCATTTGTCTGGATGAGATCCGATAATTGATAGTTTTGAAAAACTGTAGTTGTTTTTTGAAAAAAAAAACTGTGTTTCTGAAGTGATGAGGTGTTGGTTGTTATTTTGTTGATGTTATTTTGGGTTTTTTTGGAAACTGATTGTAGTAGGATTTATACTTTGTTCTGGTTGTAATAGATTAGTAGTTTTGTTGAAAACTGTTTAGGATATTCAGTACATCTTTTTGATATATTGATTTCATTTAGAATAATTATGTAGTAAGGACTTGTTTTAATGAAACATGTGAAGTTTCTTCCTCACTCTTTTGTAAAAAAAAATCATATTATTAATATTGTTGTTGTTGTTGTCGTGGTTGTTATTGTTGTTGTTGTTGTTGTTACTCATTATTAAGTATTCATAGATCTGTTACCAGATATCTTAATGGATTGGACATATATAATATAGATAAAATTTTAAATAAATGTATGATACTAATTTTAAATAGATACGAATATGAAAATACTTTTACTTGACACGTATTTTAACCATTAACATCAAGACTCTAAAGCCTTAAATGTCAAGGGGACAAAAAATAAACAAGTTCGATGGTCAATTTATAAGATTGAAGAACTAATTATCATATTATTGTTATTATTATTCATTATTCAGTTGTTACCAGATATCTCAACGGTAAGAGATAGGATATGGTGATCTTAATTTTAACGAGTAAATGTAAAATATGAATTATACTAATTTTAAATATATATAGCATAAAAAAAATACTTCTACTCCACACATGTTGCAAGTTTGTAACCATTAACATCTAGACTTTAAACCCTTAATTGTCAAAGGGGAGGCAAAGAACTTTTTAAAGTCTTCAATTGAGATTTTGTTGTTGTGTTTTCTATCATCACAAGTCATTTGATATTTTTGTATTTTTGACATCTCAATCATTGAATGATAAAAGTCAAAACAGTTAATTAACATGTCAAGATAAGGCCATAAGATGGAGTATGACAAGATATTGAGGAAACACTTTGCTATATATGTGTTCATTGTATGTGTATGTGTATGTGTATAATGGTCTCCAATTGTTGTTCAATGTATGTGCATTATGCTCTCCAACTTGGAATGTAAAGTGGCTTATCCTTCAAGTGGTTCTTTACCCAACAATGTCGCTATATTTCATCCTTTTTTAGCTACCATTTACCAAAAGATGTTGCCATGTTTTGATGGAACTCTTCCTAATGGAAATGACTTGTCCATATAAACCATATACATATCTTTTAGTGGTCACTATCAACTATATATTTGTATAAGATGTACCAAGAAAAAACAAGAAACAAATTATTGAGTGTAAATTACAATGATGAAGAATTATAACCTAGAGGGAACATAGAGCAAGAACATATGTAACATGCCTTTTCCAATTATAATTTATTATTATTATTTATGTTTTGGTTTAAACAATTTTTTTTATAAAATCTGTCAAAACAACATATCAAGTAGAGTTTAATTTAAAACTCAAGTTGAATAATTTGAATATTTTATATAATAATATTTATACTTAAAAATAAATAAAAAATTATATATCATAATTCAGAAGTGTTTTTGTATCAAATATATAAGTGAACCTTTATTCCAAAATATATAATCATATAAAATTTCAAGTTAAAACTTAATTGCATAAGCCTTTCAAAATTTGTGTGACATAAAATACAAGGTCATGGAAAACCTTGAGGACATACAACAGATGAAATTTCGCCATGTTTCTCCAAAAATATCACCAGTTAATATGACAAAGAAAAACATATATATATAGCATGAGAAAGGATATATATTGAGAAATAAATTGTAAGAAGAAACAGTTTAAAGTATGATAACAAAATTCGAAATACATATAGACTGTGACATAGTGTTTCACATTTATAAATTATAATTAATTCAGAAATAATATTACAGCGTTTAAATTCCGTGTATGTATATAATATATATACACGAGTATAGTAAAACATTAGTTCCCTTTCTGCATTACATATAATTATAACTACATCAATTAAATTTTCTAAAAAGAAATAAAATTCTACGAATTAATTATACAAGAATAATTAACAAATATTCAACAATTATTTATAATATTCATAAAAGTAACTTCTGGATTTGTCAAATGCTTTCAAAGTAGCGCTGAATTCATGAACCAAATTAAATTTTAAGAGGTTATTTATTTATTTCTAGTTGTTTGTTCTAGGTTTATAGTGCTCTGAAATATATTATTTTTGTTATTATCATGTGCTCTTAATTCAAAAACATCATTAGACATCTTTAAATTTCGATTTATCCGCTCAATAATTTTTTATATCAAAATCTAGTAGAAAAATACAATTTTCTATTTCTAGACTTTGTGAAGTACATGTTATGAATTTTGAAAATTATCTTATTTTATATATAAATATTGATTATTTTATTATTATTTTGAAGTCACTTTCAATAATTCAAAACAAGTAGAAAACTCTAAAATAGATTTTTTATCCCCTACTATATTTTCATATAAACAAATTATTGATTTTGATAAATCAAAATTTAAAGAAGTCTAATGATATTTTTTAATTAAGAACATGAGAGGTCTTGATGCTCCTAGGAGCACCATAGCTTTACTTTTCATATATTATAAAAGAGTCTATAGTAATTCACAAAGCATCACTCACATGATATTTTGTCTATGTATCTTCAATTTTAAGTTCCACATGATCAATTCAAAATTTTGAAAAGTGTTTTACATGTTGAAATCTCCTCAGAGTTTATATTTCTATTTTTTTACTATTTATTATGGTTAGTCGTTATCTCTGGATCATCGAATATTAATATTTTTTGACCTTTCTAAGAAATAATAAAAAATAAAAAAAATCGATTTCCATGAAATTTCAATATGAAGATCATGTTTAATGATTTTGATCGGTCATTTCAACTTTGCAATTGAAAATACGAAAACAAATTATCATATCGTCATTCATTATAAATATTATGTACATATATAAAAGATGAGAAGAGTTCCAATGCTTACTTTTGTTGTGCCTCATCATGCTCATTAACTTAAAAAATTAATTAATTAATTTTTTAAGACTTTAAATATCAAAACTAATTGATTGAATATTTCATATATGTCATAATACATGTGTATAAAAAATATTGTAACATTTTAGTTTAATTTCATTGGTCATCTAGAGCTAACAAAATCAATGATTCAAAATTATTGGATTTGAACCGTTGATTTTGTTAGCTCTAGATGACCAATGAAATTAAACTAAAATGTTACAATATTTTTTATACATGTGTATTATGACATATATGAAATATTCAATCAATTAGTTTTGATATTTAAAGTCTTAAAAAATTAATTAATTAATTTTTTAAGTTAATGAACATGATGAGACACAGCAAAAGTAGGCATTTGAACCCTCCTCATAAAAGATATTATAAAATAACAAATAAAATTTGAAGCTTACACGGAAACCCCTTTGATAATTTGTGCATTCTAATTTGGGCGGTGCTTGACAAAATGTTATCCTCTTGTAGTCATGCTTGCTTTCACTCGTCTCCTTTCCTTTACCTGCTTTTCCTACTTTTCTGTTTCCAATTCCTAGTAGAATTGCTATGATCATTGCTTCTAGCGCTTGGATGTTATACACGTAGGACGGTAATGATATGTCGTTTAATCGTTTTTTTTTCGTTTTCATGACAAGTGAAATAGTTAAGGTAAGAAAAAGTTATTTAAATAATGAAACGGTAACGAAAATATATTATTTCGGGATGGTTTGTTTCGTAGTTTCATTAGTGACTGTGTATTTGTTAAAATTGATTTGATTTCAGAAAAAAGAGTTATGTTGAGAAAATGTGATGAGAGAAGAGATGAATGATTTTATTCATGTATATGATTAGAATCGTTCATTATCGATTTCTGGTTTGTTTTATTGTGATGAGAGAAGAGATGGATGAAGAGCGAAGGAAATGAGTTAGATCATTTTGATTTGTTTTGATCGTTTTCTTTAACGAATCACGAAACCAAATTCCTTAATCATTCATTAAACAAAACGATTAACAAAATTATCATCTTGCGTGATCATTTCACGCGTTAGACACGTACTTTGATATTGCCGTGTGTATAAATTATTAAGAGGAGACATTCAATGTTCATGTTTATTATAATTTATTGTGTCTATTTTTGTTTCGAGTTCAGACATTTAAATATAAATCGTTATATGTATTTTGAATCATTCTAAATACATGTTTATAAAATGTAAAGTTTTAAGTTTGTTTAAATAGTCATCAAGAGAGCCGAATAAATCGTCTCATTTGAACCGTTAATTTTGTTAGCTCTTGATGATTATTGAAATAAAATTGAAACAATGTAATATGTTTTAATACATACAATATGATATATAAATTATTCAATTAATTATTTTAATGTTTAGAAACTTACAAATTATTGATACACAAATGGGAACTTCTAACCGTCAATGGAACATGAATATTAACATGGAACCTTCAATTTTGGGCACGTGTAATTACATAAAACTATAAAAGATACCTAAAAAATATCAAATTATTATTAGGAGGAGGAACATAATTATGAATTCCCAATCGAATTAAATTATTATTGACATATAACATATTTCGTTAACAGAGTGCACATTAACATTAAATCTATATCAGGCCTCTTTCTATTCTTTAGGTTTTGGGTTCAACCCAATATCAACTACATTGGGCTGAGGTTGATTTTCTAAGTACATGTGAACAGCACAACAAGTAGTCCTAATAAAACCCAATTTTGACTTTACGCAAAAGATTGATCATATTTATCTCTAGAACTCTAGAAGGGTTGACATGGATTTTTGGGAAGGAAAATGATATTATGCTCCAAGAATTGCTCCAGAAAATACAGATGACTAGGATATCCACTATATTTTATCCAAAGAGAGGGATTAGCTAAGGCCTAGACATGTACACTAATGTGTGCATATCCATAAATTAATATATGACCAATCATGCACTGTGAACTTAGAAAATTTTGAAAACTGAAAGTCGTCAAAACCTCTATACCAGACCAAACTCCTTAAACATTGGAATAAATACTCAAGATATTTTTAATATTTTTACGAGATACCGGAACTGAATTTCAGCCGAGTTAGAAACTTCTTATGAACGACTGGCGTAATACCGCTAAGAGTTCAATCTATCTAGAAGCTTTAAAGGCAACCGAGACGATTGAAGAACCCGCAAACGGCTTCCTAAAACCAGCCGAATCTGCGAAAGGAGCCACAACAGCATTGATCAAGCAGAACAATACAATAATCCAACTGCTGGTCAAAATCAAAGAAGATCTGGAAGATTGCAAAACCGCAATCAGAAGGCTAGAGGCCGCGAAAACCAGAGTTCCAGAAACAGAAAACCTCGCACAATCCATAGACGATTTACAAAAAGGCTTGCAGAAACTTAGCCTTGGTGAGACCAGTGTGAGAAAAATTAAGAAAACAACAGGATAGTTCTTTGTCTTCAAAAATCCAAAAGAAATATTTGACTCTGTCAAGAGCCAAAAATGAGTCAGATAAGAACAGAAACAGTGGGCAGGCCAAGTATATCCGGCCAAGAAAACAACCAAAACCCCACAGTCGAAGATCAGATAAGAGGCTATAGGCTAAGAAGCCGACTAGCACATGAAGCACAAAGGAGAATGCCAGGAAGAAGGCATTACAGAAGAAGTCTGGAGTCCCAACTAAATCCAGATGTTGAGCTCAACCATTCACAGTACAGAAGGGCTCAACAAGTTCCAGCTGAAACCTTATACCAAGCTGGATGGTCTGAACGAAATCATCGAGTATACCAACATTACTCAGATGAAAGAGTATTAGTTACATATGGAGCTCAGGTGGAGCTACCATTTATCTCGCAACAAAGCTACAACCAGTTGGTACAAGAAGGGTTGCAGCATCTGCATATAGGTCTTGTGATGATAAGACTATATGCACTCCACAGGAGAAACGCTGGGGTAAACGCCCTGGTAGTTTTAAGAGACACAAGATGGTCTGATGATCGGGCCATAATCAGCTCTATGGAGATAGACCTGACAGGTGGTACGCAACTAGCGTATACAGCGCCAGACATGACCTTAAGTGTTCATGATTTCAACAACAACATCCAAGTCGTTATACAGACTCATGGCTACGATGTTTGGCAAGGAGGGGAGAGTAATTTACTGCTCTCAAGATCGTTGATAGGAAGGCTATCAAATACCAGCCACACAAACTTTAGATACAATGTGGAAAAAGTGGCAGAACACCTGGCAAGTAGAGGGATTCGAGCGATTCCAGGCCAGATGAAGTCAACTGAGGAGCTAAGAGGCAGACAATGGATAATACGGCCAGCAACAACACCAGCCGTACAGAATCCTCAGACAGCAAGGATAAGGACCAGAACTGATGGGTCCTTAGTAGTAAGATTTGGTGGTTATTCAGCAACTGCACCACCAGAAGAAGTAACAATAGGACATAACGATGAGGAAACCATACGGGAGGAATTAGCTCTCATGTTGACATGTGATGATTGGGATGAACAGAGCCAATCGGATGATGACAGTCTAGGTATGCTTATGACACTGGCGGCATTACCTAGGGAATCTACTTCTATCATAGAAGATGGTCCAATTTGGGATCACTACAGCGAAGATGAGGATATAGAGAATGATTGGGTAAACCCATTCGCGAAAGTTGGTGGGGGTAGTGGTATAGCCACGGCTCATCAAAATTCGGAATCAGTGTTTGCCGCAGTCATGGAGTATCCCTCACTTCGTAATCTGACGAGGAATATTGAAACAGTACTTTCAACGACAACAGCTGAATCGGCTAGAAGACCCACAAAGCCTACAATGGGTCCTGTAATGTATCCACCAGGCACAAGGAGAGAAAATATTGAAGTACCTCAAATCAAAGCAAGAATTGGAAAATTTGAGAGGTGGATTTTCAAAACAACACAATGATAGGTTTGAATTACCCTCAGCGCATGCAAACCAAGGAGTAATGCTAATACTGCCAGACGACATTGGGCAGTACAGCAATACAATTTCAAGATGAGAATCTATCACTCTAAATCTTGTGAATGAAAGAAGTTGGGATGACAATAAGAGTAAGGTTATTTACATTGAAAACCTACTTGGAGATATTGTCAAAAAGACATGGATTCAATGGAGGATGGCGTATCCTCAAGAATATGAAGAGCTAATAAATATTGCAGATGACCCTCAAAATGTTATCTCGCAAATCAGAAGAATGATCTTGTTGGAAGACCCTTACCAATGTTCAACAGTAGAACATGATCAAGCTTATAATGACATTGAAAGATTGTCATGTGACAGCATGAAGGACTTGTTTAGCTACATGAATGACTACAAGTACCTTGCTGCTAAATCAGGCCGAATGTACATTTCGCCTGAACTTTCTGAGAAATTCTTCCGTAAGATGCCACCATTAATTGGTAAAGAAATTGAGAAGGCATATTTTGAGAAATACCCCGGAAGCACAGTTGGTGTGTTGCCAAGAATTAACTTTGCATATCAGTTCCTGGCATAACAGTGCAAGAGAGCAGCTGTTCAGAGAAGTCTAAAGGACCTATCTTTCTGTAGCCAGATTCCAATCCCTGGTTACTATCAAAATAATAAGAAGTATGGCTTAAGAAAAGCCAAGACCTATCGTGGAAAACCGCATGAATCACATGTGCGTGTTTTTAAGAAAAAGTATGCGGATAAGGTCCGAAAATGCAAATGTTTTATTTGCGGAGAAGAAGGTCACTTCGCAAGAGAATGCCGCAAGAAAGATGGTAACATTGTAAGGGCAGCGATAGTGAAAAATTTGGATCTAGATGATAAATGGGACATCATCTCGGTAGACCAAAATGAACCCGACAGCGATGCTATTTGCTCTCTCTCGGAAGGAGAAGTCGGGAGCACAAACACGTTAATGGCTAACCTTAAGGATTTGCCATTTGAAGAGATCTACATGATGACTGCCAGTACACCAGAGTTAAACTGGAGGTCATACCCAAACCTTCCCGAAATTTTTTTGTTGTGTGAACACGAATGGGAGGACAACTCAACAATACCACCAAATAAAGAAAAGTGTGTATGTTGTAAAGAAATCACGAATAGAAACATGAGGGCTAATTGCATGATCTGCCGAGAAACAGTGTGCCCTATGTGTTCCAGATTTGTGCTTGGAAGAAAGATTCAGAAGAAGGCCCAGAATGTAAGGGCTTATGACGGGAAAGATGAGCTGATAAAAGAGTTATTGGACTATACCCAGTATCTGCTCATGAAAAACGAGAAATTAGAAGAACAATTGCAAACTCTACAACTTCAAGAAGATGCAAAAAGCCTTGAAAATCATGATTTAAAGGGCAAGACAAATGTTGTAGTTGAAGATAGTGATAACGAAAAAGAAGTCTTCAATGAAATGATGCACCAGTTCAAAGGCATTAAAATCAGAGAACCAGAGATTGTAAACAAGATCTCTGATGAAGAAGCTGAAACCGTGGTGCCTGATCCGAGAAGAGGCAGGAGGGTACTAAATAGACTATACAATATTGAGTTGCAAATGGAGATTCCAGGTGTGAAAAATTTTAAGGTGCAAGCAATATTGGATACAGGAGCAACGGTTTGCTGCATAAATCAAAAGATAGTGCCAGAAGAAGCACTTGAGCAAAGCGCATACCCTATACAAATTAACGGGGTCAACTCGCAGCAAATAGCAAACTTGAAGCTTAAAAATGGGCTGATGAGTATCGAGGAAAACAAATTTAGAATCCCATTTACATATGCATTCCCTATGGGAGAGAAGGAAAACATCCAGATGTTGCTGGGATGCAATTTCATAAGGGCTATGCAAGGTGGCTTGCGAATTGAAGGACAAATGGTTACATTTTATAAAAATGTAACCACAATCACTACAAGGGTAGATGCTGAAGTAGCTTCTAAAGCTGACCTAGAAGAACTTGAACTTTCTGAGCTCGAGTACATTGAAGTAAGAGAAGCAGTGGCGTAT
Organism: Eleocharis quinqueflora; assembly: GCA_964058865.1. NCBI lineage: Eukaryota > Viridiplantae > Streptophyta > Magnoliopsida > Poales > Cyperaceae > Eleocharis > Eleocharis quinqueflora. The sequence continues at coordinate 27,666 of CAXKVX010001623.1, read as the reverse complement.
AATTGTGGTGAAGAATCACCTGACTTTAAACGAAGATTCAACAGGCTACTTTCAAGATTGAGGGAACAAGGATTCATTGGTGATGATCCTTTGAAACATTGGGGAAGAAATCAAATCAAGTGTAAGATCGAAATCATAAACCCGGATATCTCTATCCAGGATAAGCTCCTAAAGCACGTAACACCAGCAATGCGCGAGCAATTTAACAGGCATATACAAGCATTGCTAAAAATTGGAGTGATCAGGCCAAGTTCAAGCAAACACAGAACTATGGCGATAATGGTGAATTCAGGAACAACCATAGACCCGGTCACAAAGAAGGAGGTCAAAGGCAAGGAGCGCATGGTATTTAACTACAAGACGCTCAACGATAACACACATAAAGACCAGTACAATCTTCCAGGTATCAACACAATCCTGAAGAAAGTGGGAAATAGTAAAATATTTTCCAAATTTGATCTAAAGAGCGGCTTTCACCAAGTTGCTATGGATCCAGAGTCGATACAATGGACTGCATTTGTAGTTCCAGGCGGATTATACGAATGGTTGGTCATGCCTTTTGGATTGAAGAATGCGTCGGCAATCTTTCAGCGCAAAATGGATAATTGTTTTCGAGGCACAGAAGAATTTATAGCCGTCTACATAGACGATATACTGGTGTTCTCAGAAAATGAAGAACAACATGCTGAGCATATTTCAAGAATGCTCAGTATTTGTGAAGAAAATGGGCTTGTACTTTCACCCACAAAAATGAAGATTGCGGTTAAGGAGATCGAATTCCTTGGAGCAGTAATAGGCAACAGAAAAATCAAGTTGCAACCGCATATCATTAAGAAGATCATAACCTTTGAAGACGAGAAAATGAAAGAGAAGGCAGGGTTACGATCATGGCTAGGCATACTAAACTATGCCAGAAATTACATTCCAAACCTTGGTACACTTTTGGGACCATTATACTCAAAGACCAGTCCTCATAGTGATAAACGCATGAAACCTTCAGATTACCAGTTGGTAAGAAAGGTAAAGGATTTGGTACAAAACCTACCAGACTTGGAATTACCACCTCTCAATTCTTATATTGTAATTGAGACAGATGGCTGCATGAACGGCTGGGGCGGTGTGTGTAAGTGGAAGAAGGGTAAAACTGACCCTAGAAGCACAGAAAGAGTATGTGCTTATGCAAGCGGGAAATTCCCGATCGTGAATTCAACTATTGACGCAGAAATACACACTTGCATGGAGACACTAAAAGCACTCAAAATTCACTATCTTGATCAGAAGGAGATAACCCTCCGAACAGACTGTCAGGCTATTATTAGCTTTTACAATAAATCTGTACAGAACAAACCGTCAAGAGTAAGATGGATTAGTTTTGTAGATTTCGTTACAGGGACAGGAGTCCAAATAAACTTCGAGCACATTGATGGCAAGCTCAATATTTTGGCGGATTCATTGTCAAGATTGGCAGTTAACATGATGAGTGCTAAGCTAGATGAACAAGTCTCTAGCATTCTGGTACAACTGGAAAGTGCAATTAATGAAGTAATCGAAGCACCCCAGGAATCGATTATTCGTGAACTAAGCAGTACCATTGAGAAGATTAACCTTCTCATAGGCCGGAAAACGGCATAGTAGTCTTGAATTCTTATTGTGGAAGTGGTGGACCGCAGAAACAAATCATCACATTTATCTAATAAGTGTGTTATCTTATTTTTAGTTTTTACAGGGAAATGGAAGGACTCAGGAGAATCATAATAAGCAGTGAACCACGAAGGGTCAGGGAAGCATTTAACAAGGCAGAAGCTTGGAAAGCATTGTGTGGGCAGAATGCTCCATTAGCCCGATACTCACAGACAACAGAAGACACCTTTGTATGTTACCCAAGAAGCAATGAAGAAGAAAACGCTATGACCAGCAGATTATCCAATCTGTACAAAGAACAAGCATGTAAAGCTTGCATACAAGTAGAAATACTTATTGCCATGAAGTATCTCCAGAAAACAAGGCTTGAGTCAATAGCAACAAAAGACAATTGGGCAAGTGACATGTTAGGAGGGGTGGATGCTGGCATACAGGCACTCATCCAATGCCACGACACACTGATAGAAAGCTACAGAGAAACCCACTTCTAAAGGCTGCTTTATTAAAGTTCTTCTTTTTCTTTAGATGACTCCTTAGTGTGTTGGAGCATCTTCTTTATTTGGTTTACTTTACAGATGTCTCCTTAGTGTGCTGGAGCATCTACTTTATTCTGAGTGGTTTTGCTTTTTCTTTATTTAAAGATGTCGTCTAGTGTGCCGACGCATCTTTTTATTATGAGTGGAAGACAAGAGTTAGTTGATACCTCTTTATTCGCATGACGATGGGGCTCAATGCGCACCCGGTGCAATAATAGAGATCCTATCTCAAGTCTATATAATGTATCCTCATATGGAGTTGCAAGCACATTAGAAATCATCTGAAAGCTTACTTCTTCCAGTTAAATAAAATCAAGTTTCCAGTTTCTAAATTTCTCTAAGCCTCAAGTTTCCAGTACATAATCTGTCCGAGAGCTTGAGCTGATTTAAATTCCGCGCTCTCTCCCGTTGGTATCAGAGCTAGTTTATTTGATCTGGTTAGTATCAATAATGACTTTCTAATTCTTTCATTCTTTCTAAGTAAGCAGTAAAGGAAAGGTTATGTATTAGTTACTTGTTAAAGGCCAAAGATATGAAGTCTTGAAGAACCACCTGAACCAGAAAACTTAAAATTTGGGAGACGTGTACTTAGTATAGGCGATAAAGAGGGAATAGTACCCAAGAAGGGGGAATAGTACCATTACGTTCGTAATATTAAGAAGGCACCCAAATAGAAAGCAACACGGTTTAGGATCAAGTGTGACAAAAGTTTAAGTGGAATGCTGACTCATCGGTACTGTTAGGGGAAAAGCAATGGGCGTTATAGCAGCGTCCTTTTGGGAACTAGAAAGTGTGATGGTTCGGCGAAACCAAGTGAATATCTCCTGAAATGCTTTTAACGATGAAGTAATAATCGAATGGTTCACACAATTTTGAGATTTGTGCGCACGAATTTCGAAGCTGTGTGAATCATTCGATTATTACTTCACTCTTAGAAGTATTTCAAGAGACGTGAATTCGGCAAAACCACCTACATGCTTCGGTCAGGTCGAGATACTGGTCTGATGGAGATAATCTGGAAATGGCATTCAGCCACTAAAGTCTGGGAAGGTGATAAACTCAGTGCTATCTGCAATTTTTTCAATTTGCAAATGTTTAATTCAAGATTAGCAATAGAGATTCTACATGAAAGGATCCTAAATTCCTAATAATTAATATCAATACAATTAACCCAATGGAGTATGAGAGCATATCATTTCTTAGATCCCAAATACTCAGGCTATTATATTTCTGCCAAGATACTCTCTTGAACATATCTATTTCTCAAGATAGAGAAGTACTTTCATGGGAGCACGCATGAACTTCAACCCAAGGTATAATCATAATCTTTGAATAATTTCTTGAGAATTGTTCATTCATACTGTAATTCTTTTGATTAATTCGTAAAGCATATCTTAGATGAGATGTTTTACTTCAAATGCAGTACATCCACTAGTTTTAGGTCGAGTCATACCGGAACCGTATTCTTTGGATTCCATTTAGGTAAGTTTTTGTAACGACTTTGACTGTGCTCGTCGAGACTGTAATTAATTTTTTTTATCGTCGCAAGTCATCAAGCTGTAAATGTCGGAGTCTACTTCCACCGCATCAAGTCTGATATGCGATCGGAGAAACGAGCGATTCAAAATTGATTCTGACACAAACACATGATAAAAATTACAAATTAAGGCATAAGTTGGTAGTGGAGCCAAATTTTAGATGCGGGTTTTTCCGATCGCTAATCGGACTCAATGTGGTGGAAGTAGACTCGAATATCTACAATTTGATGACTTACGACGATAAAAAAGAATTAATTATGATCCCGAAGAGCATAGTCGAATTTTGTAGAAAAAAATGTTAATCATACTTAATATTTTTTTGTAACAAGTTCAGCTACGCTCGTCGGGATCATAATTAGTCTTTTTTTATCGTCGCAAGACATCAAGCTGTAGATATTCGAGTCTACTTTCATCACGTCGAGTCTGTTTTGCGATCGGAGAAATGAGCAATTCAAAATTGAATCCGACGCAAACTCATGATAAAAAAGACTAATTAAGATATAAGTTCAAGATGAAGCTAAATTTGAGATGCGCGTTTCTCCGATCGCAAATTTCACTCAACGTGGTGGAAGTAGACTCGGATATCTACAGCTCGATGATTAGCGATGTTAAAAAAATTATTTATAATCCCGATAAGTGCAGTCGAATTCGTTACAAAAACTTATCTAAATACAATCCAACTCATCAGTTAAAATATTAATATTTTTATTATTAAAAAAATGGTGCACCTCTCCACTCTCCGGCGACGTGATTTCATTTTTAATGGAATCGGATTCTTAGTTTTAGGTTGGAAACCGGATTCTAAGAAAATGAGACCTGTGTTATAGTGTTCACTGTTCAGCATCCAAGCTCAATAAAAAATTGAATAAGAACTTAATGTTGGATATGGGTGGACCAACTAATTGTAGCCCGCATTCAACTCGGCTTGCAAATTTTAGAAGAATCAGAGTTGGAAACGAGAGAATCCTTTTAGTGATAGTCAATTATATGATTGAGAAAGATTTTTGTATTATAAAATTAAATTCGTTGAAATATAATCGGACGATTTATATTTTAGAGACGTAGATAATACCTCTAAAAAGAGGCGCAGAGGATTTCATTCCGAGAGGACTCGGTATTATCTACGGAACCAAAAAATCTGCATAAAGAACTTATAATATAAATTGTTGTATTAAATATCAACGCTTGATTCAATCATGTAATTCAGAAAAAAAAATAATATTATTAATCAGAACTGATCTTTATTCAGAAGTTCTTCGAAACAAATGTTTCGCGGAGGATTTTGTTTTGAGACGGGAAAGGGAGTCCGAGAAAATATATTCTCCAACATATTATGATATTTTTGAGGTAAAAATTGTAATTTCTAAAGTTTGCATGGATACACTGAAAAAGAAAAAGAAAACAGTTTGTGGGCCCGAAATTCTGGTCATTGACTCATTTCTACTGCAAACGCCTACTCCAAAATTCCTAATAAGCCCTTTTGTCTTTTCACATTTCTCCTCTCCGCTCCGTCGGCCATGGCTTCGGCGGAGCCACTACTGAAGAAGAGGAAGCTTCTAGATCCCCTCCTCGGTTCCTCTCAATCGCCAGCATCTCCAATTGCTCCACCTTCTCAGGAGGAGGTATTGCGAAAGAGGAGAAACAGAGATGAAGCTCGAACCCTCCTCGACTGTTACCGAAGGATTCGCTTCTGCGTCGAAAGAAATGATCCTCGCCTCATGCCCGATCTTGAACAAGCTTATCTCTCTCTCATCTCCGCTTCTCGAGGTTCTCATATTCTTTTTCAATTTTCTCTTTGCTTAGTCTTTGACAATTAATTAGACACCAGGGTTTATGTCCGGTGATTCCTTCTGTTCTTTACTCTTTCAGGCTATGGTTTTCAATTCATTCTTAGTTAACCTCAATTAACCTGCATCACCTCCATTCTTAATTAGCTTCAATTAAGCCATTGAAAATCAAACTGAAATAAAACATCAATTCATAGGTTGCACAAGTGTACAACGTATTGTGGCTGAATTGATTCCTCAGTATGCATCATTTTGCCCTACGGCGCTGGAAGCTGCTGCAAAAGTCTCCATTAACATGTACAACTGGAGCTTCTCTATCATTTCAAGGGGAGAAGATACCGACCTATCAGCTTACCACACCGCCAGAGCCTGCATACTTGGCCTCACAAAGATCTGCCATGCAGCATCCCACAAAGCCCCCACCTCATCAGTCATAGCTGGCATATGCTCAGCTGTTTTTACCAATGTTCTGACCTTCTTTGTTTCTACCTTCGAAGGAAAGGACATATATCATGTTGGCAGGGGGAATATTGCAAAATTGCAAGAGCCGATGGAGCTTTTTTATGACATAAAGGAGATAGAAGATAGCGGTGCGGATGAAAGTGAGACTGATCATTTATACAAGTTGTTTGAGCTTAGGGTTTTATGCTTGTTATGCATATTTTTTATTTCACCAAAGAACGTGATGGAAGCATGCTTTGAGATTGGGGTTTCAGGAGAGGTTGATGAGATGGGTAAGGCAGGGGTTTATTTTGTAAATCAGATTTGTCACGATTTGACTGACAATACTGGTAACAAAGAAGGTGGAATGGGTGATGCTCAAAGGATTACATCCATGGTGGATGATACCGTTACTCCAGGTACTTCTCTGGTGCCACAGCAGAGCAATTGCTACCTGAAAATGGTATGTGCAGAACTTGTATTTATGGTCTTATTGAAGAATCAGAGAAGTTTGTATGTACTGTACCAATGTGTACCAGTAACACTTAATTTGTTATTGACCCAATGACTCTATCCTGCTGGAAACCAAAGTGAAGTACCAAAAGGCAACTGTTGATATTGTGTTTACTACCTTTGTGAACCCTGATCCTAAATTTGACTGTTTGAAAAGTCCATAAAACAAGAGATATTAGACTAAACAAAATTTTGAAGTTCCTAAATTGCCCAGGCTATTTGCATTTGATCTTCTCAGTGTTTTTTGTAGTAACTAACTTGGGTTACCCCCCTTCCTTATAGGTGATTAAGAAGGACCCATCTTTTAAAAATTGGATTGTATCAAAGCACAGGAGTTTACCTGTTTCATGTAACCCGAGCGCAATATTGGAAATATCATCATGTATTGAAAGAGTTTTGGCTTCTTTACCAGAAGAGTTTGATGAGAAAGAGAATGAGGTTAGTTGCATGACAGGACTTTCAACACTTGTATATTATTGATTCGATGTTTTGGTATCTTGCAATACCTTCTTTTGTTGAAATTGTGGTTACTTCATCATATCCCTTTGAATATTCGAAAATGTCCTCTGTACATAAATTACCGCACCTTGCCCATTGTTTGGTTTTAGATAAATCTGGAGAGATGGCATAGGTGCTTCTGGTTAATAGGAGTATGGTTTTACTTGTTATGTTGTGGGATTATGGGTTTCCTTTTTTGGTAACTTGTGTCCTTTAATGAGGTTTTGTAGGGTGTGGGCAGGCAAACCTATTGCAAATAATGTATCCTCTTTTATGCGTAGGATTTTTCAGCTAGTGAAGAAATGCAAGAATCCCCCATCAATTTACCTAGCAATGCTACTAATTCTACTGATTCAAACCTCACCAATAACATACCAGAGAAAAGGGTGGAACAACAACTGTCAGCTAGTAATACGGCTACCTTGAATGGCTCTCCCAACAAAATTTTCGACTTCAACAGGAATGCAGTCTCTAGCTTTGTTGTCTCAGCTTCAAAGGAGCTCTGGGTTGGCTGTCATGGGACCAATTCCACTGAATCATCTCTCAGGTCGAAATTTGAGGAGTTCGGACCATTGGATCGATTTCTTTTCTACTCTCCGAAACATTTTGCACTCGTCGAGTACAAAAACATAACTGATTCAATAAAAGCACATGGTTTCATGCAAGGATCCACGATGTGGGGTGGATCCCTCAAGGTTAAGTACTTAGATAGGGGATTAGGGAGTAGGGGCTTTGCTGAGGGCGTTGCAATTGGTGACAGCTGTCATGTATATGTGGGGAATGTGTTGAGTCCGCAAGAGAGAGATGAGATTTTGTCTGAATTGGCTGGTTCTGGACTGAAACGACCCATAAACTTAGTGGATTTGAGAGGTGAGAATGCTGTGCTGATGGAGTTTGAGTCAGCCGAAGAAGCTGCTGTTGCGAAGGCCCGTATCAGGTCTCGTGCTTGTGCCAGTAGAAGTGATGCACCTGCAAGTGATAAGTTTGCTCTTGGAAGGTTAGACCAAAACATAGCAGATTCCTCTTTTTGTCAAATAAAGACATGTTTGTCCATGCTCTTGGAGTTTGATCTTTTTTAGTTCTTCTGACCAATTACAGCAAAGATAGTTAAAGAACATCACTTTGAAGACAATTGAAAGAATAACCTCCTATTTAACTAGCATTTATACGAATAGTTGTAAAAGCAATCTTTCTTTTTTGTTTGCTATTGACTAGCATTGTCAATATTTTTTTATTTTAGTTTTATCTCAATTGTTTCAGGGTTTCCATGGTCATGCAAAATGATGAACCACAAAGGCCTGCAAGGACAGTTTATTCTGTTGAATATATGCATCCATCTCCAAGGCTGAGCAATGATAGTGTTGGACTACGTCCACCAAGTGCCCAAGTTTTTCGACCTGGATGGTTTGATAACAGTCGTGCAGAAACACCAGATTATAGCACTGGCATGGATATGTCATTCTTTGGTAGGAAAATATATGCTTGCCCTGATCTTTTTATATCTCATAAATAGTAAAACTTCTGTAGAGAGATTTTAGGGCTATTTACTTTTCTGTTATTAAAGATCTTAAAATCATCCTGCATATGAGGCTGCAAAACTGACTTGTAATATCCTTTCTTTACGAACAGTTCTGTTTTCAAAACAGACAAGTGCACACACAATTATACATGTTACACTGTAATCTAGTTGTTCTCAGACTTGCACACTTTGTGTTATTAAGGCACCCAATCCAACTTTCCAAGTAAAAAGCACTAATGTAGATTTTCTATAATGAAAGATCGCAGACTTGTCTGCAAATCATAAGTGGTTTACACGAACTCTGAATATTCTCTGTGCTCACTACCAGTGTTACTGTGTTAGAAATAGGACCACATACTTTATCTGCAAAATGGAAAGAGGTTGGCAATCAGTGTCTGCAATCTTCCCAAGTTCTCAAGAAAGAGTGATTACATGTTTCATTTCCATCACTTCATGCTTTCGTATTACTATAGAAAAAATGCAGCGACATTGTATGTCATCTCATGTTTCCAATTAGTAAATTAGCATACCTGGTATTCTGATTTGATTTCACTTTCTCAAGGTCCTTTGCCTACTAGTGGTGACAGACAGTCACAGCTGCGGCCACACCCGAATCTTGCCATGATTGATCCAAAATTAGCTGCCCTACAAATAAGACCAATTGAACCTCCTATATTACCACCGCCACCTGTAAATGCATCATTTCTGCCTCCTCCTCCTCCTTATCCCCCTCCATCCAATCAAATCTCTCAAGGAATCGTAACCACCACCAATTTTCGTATAACTCCAACTGCCCCTCTTCCATTCATCCCCTCTTCAGTCACCCCCCTGTCACAATTCCCTAGGAGTTCCTTGCAAAATCCCGATAAAACAATACCTCCTCTTGCGCCTATTCCAGGGACTTCTCTGCAAAATTCTGGCAAATCGACTGCTCCTCAATACCCCCCTCCCTCTCTCATGACGCATGTCATATGGCCACCTCCTATTTCACCTGGCCCTATACCGCCTAATGTTGAATCAGCCAACTTTCAGAAGTGGAAGGGGACTTTATCAAAAAGTGGGGTTAACTATTGTACCCTTTTTGCTGTCAGAGAGGAGACAGATGCATGTAGATATGTTATTGGTGCTTCAGAACCAAAAGAGTAAGAAACATCCAATGTTTCAAATTTTTGTTTAGTTAGTTTTTTGTAATTGAGTTCATTATGTTGCGTTCAAGCATTTATTTTACTTAATTATGCACAGTTGGCCTATTAAATTGGATGTCACAAAGCGCACTGATTTGAAGCATGTCAGGGCTACGTTTTCTAACACTCCACCAAATAAGGTAAGCTGTTGAATATGTATTGGTAAAGATATTTTGTGCTAATGGCATAACTTGATGGTATTACATTACATTATTTGCACTAACAATTTTGCACTTTGCAATGCAGCGGGAAGTGTGTCGTTTGCTACCGATTTCCAGTAGTGATCAGAAAGGGGTATGCAGTTCTTTGTTACCGTCTTTTATCAATTGCAATAGATGTTTTATTGCATCCACACTAGATTCTGCAAAAGCCATGGCTATTATTGCAGATCACTATGTATTAGTACTCGTACCAAATTGCGTATAGATGCTGTTTCTTTAAGTTTTTCATTTTGCTTATTTTGTTTTGTTTCATTTTTGCAGTTTCATGATTTCATTGCTTACCTAAACCAAAGGGAATGTGCGGGTGTGATAAAAGTTCCAGGGATAAAGCCTATGTGGTCACGCCTACTCTTTATCATGTCTCATTCAACTGAGAATTGTACCATGCTAGGTATTAACCAAAATCCTTCTGACTGTCTCATTGCTTTGGTTTTACCTAAAGATACCAATTCAGAATAGATGCAACCTTTTTGTTAACATCCCCTTAGTAACCCAAGGATACCAACAGCGTAGTATTTCTCGTGAGATTTTCTATGTAAGTAGTTATGTTGACTGTAATTTTTATATATATTTGCTACTGTTAAAGTCTGTAGTCTCAGTTTATTTTGTCTTATGCTGCTGCTTACATGTATCATCATTGGTTTGCAGTATACTTTGCAAGGCAGGTAGGCCAAGTTTCTTATTATAATGTTGATCTTTTTAGCAACACGTACCACTTTTATGATACTATTAGAAGAGAACCTTGAAGATGATTTTTGCTAACTGGATACCAAGTCCATTTTAATTTATAATATTTCTGAGTTAATTTTTGTATGTATCACAGTTGGTCTCGTTGTCATTATCGTGCTTCTGAAAGTAGCTTCAGAGCATGCTCGGTGCTAGATCACCAAATTTTCAGTTGTACATTTTTAAAGTGGGGCATCATCCCCTTTTATATCCTTTGGTATTCAGATGTTTCCCAATTCATGGGAAATTCATGAGATTTTGTGCTATGTGGGAAAACATTTACAAAGCTGCTCGGTGGTGTGTTTTGAGAGGAATGGGTTTGAGAAATATTTCCATTCTACTTCCTCACTCTTTGTAAATTGGTGGGAAAAAAGATAATTCAATCGAACCTAATTATTTTTTTCCCATGTGCTGTGTTATCTCCTCTTACTGTTACATCTCAAAATAGGTGGTTTGAAGAATAATATCAAATTTGAAATTGCAAAAATAATATCAAAGTTGATGGTGTGTAAACTAAAGGACACGTGTGATTTTTTTATTTCAACTTGTGTTTAAACTTTAATCATACACGACTTATTATTTCAAAACATTATTAAGATGAATAATTTTTGTTTTACCATACTAATTGTAATTAGGAAAGATCTTGCTCTTCAAATTTCACTTTTCTTTTCTTTTAAAAACACATTAATCTATGTTAATCAATTTCATGTTATTAATTATAGTGTTATTAGTACACAAGATAATATTATTAATGATACATGTGTACATAGGGTTGTGTATATACATTAAAAAAGTACATACAAGTATTTCCTCCCAATTAAAATTTATGCTAGGGTAAATTTTACAAAGATACAGGGGTCTTCTGTGATTCAATATTTTTATTTCATTTTATTTTTATCGATATACAAATAGTATTCAAAAATGCTGATTAGAAATTGAAAACAAAAATAATATGTTTGCATAAAATTTAAATTAATATATCATCTCTTGAAATAAAATGTGATTCTCACAATTATTCCCATCGTATAACCGAATATCCATTTGTATATATTCCAATATCATTTGCAAAAGCATGGGTTTTCATGAATTAATTTAGCGAAATCCCATGCCGCGAAATCTCATCCCACTTGAATGTGATGCATCCGAACACGCTCTAGTGTGGCCCCATAAGGGTTCAGATTAGGTGCCTGTAGCAAAAAAAAATAATACTTGATAATTAGTACGAGTAATAAATTTGAGGAAATGTATGTTGAATATCGGGATCAAAAGAAGTTTCTATTTACCCAAAAAATCAGTGAGGGTTACGATTCACAATTGATCCCATTACAGCGACATAAAAAATATTGATCTTGTTTCTTTCTGACAGAAATTCTTAATCTGCCTATGAAAATCATCATGTTATCTCAAATAACGGACCATTCCGTCATTTTAGGTAGCGGGACGATCTCATTATCTGTGATAGCGGAATTCTCATTTCGGTAATTTCCTACGAAATTTTCCCGTTACAATATTTTTTTTTCTTTTTCTATTGTTTATTTCTAAAAATTTCGGCGCCTTTCTTACATGTATAAATTTATATATGAATAATTTTCAAATTCAGATAACATACCGTACGTCAAATGTAAAATCCAAGCACAGCTCGTCTGCCGAAGTATCAGCAAGTAATCAGTGTCTTGGTCAGAAGTATCAGCAAGTTTTAGACCTGGTAATCTGGTATTATCAATCAAGCACAGTTTCGATATTTTATTATTTTTCTGAATAATCAGGGCACTTTAAAAGTTTGTATTGGTAGCACCTAGCTAGGGGTTCCGGAGTTCCGGAGTTCCGGTACAGCATCCGGATTTCTGATCTGTGGACCCCGCGCGTTGATCACGGCAGCACTTCCGTTGGTTTGCTTTGTTGACGACCTTGTCTGCCGCAGACTCAATTTTGAATCACTCGTTTCTCTGATCGCAAATCAAACTCAACGCGACGGAAGTAGATTCAGATATCTACAACTCGATGACTTGCGACAATAAAAAAAACTTAATTACGGTTTCGACGAGCGTAGCTGAAGTTTGTAGAAAAAATGCTAATCATACTTAATATTTTTTTGTAGCAACTTCAGCTGTGCTCGTCGAGACCATAATTAAGTTTTTTTTATCGTCACAAGTCATTGAGTTGTAGATATCCGAGTCTACTTCCACCGCGTCGAGTCTGATTTGCGGTCGGAGGAATGTGCATCTAAAATTTAGCTCTATATTCAACTTATGTCTTAATTAGTATTTTTTTATCATGAGTTTGCGTCGAAATCAATTCTGAGTCGTCATTTCTCCGATCGCAAAGCAAACTCGACGCGACAGAAGTAGACTCAAATATCTATAGCTCGATGACTTGCGACAATAAAAAAAACTTAATTACGATTCCGACGAGCACTGTCGAAGTTGTTATGGAAAATTACCTAAATATAATATAATTAATGGATAAATTAATAATATGTTTATTAATAAATAACGAAAAGAAAAAAAACTATTGGCTGGTGTTGTGAACATCGAGCTATAGGATTTGCGGAAAAAAAATTATTGGCCGGTGTTCACAACACCGGCCTATTCTATATTTGCAGTTTTTCAATCACTCTTTCTGTTTCATTATTTATATAATTTCTATTAATAAAAAAATTCGAGAGGTGAAGAAGGAAAGAGAGGAGGAAAAAGGGTATTTTGGGTATTTTTAAAATTATTTATTTTCTAATTGTGTTAAAATAGAGATAATGATATTTAGACAAACTGATTTGAAATTTAGTGACATTTAGACGAGTTGATATTATGTAATGACATTTTGACAATTGAGTTGTTATGTAATGGTAAATAGACAAATTTCCTTTGAAACAATTGACTCAAAAACTAAAAGCGGTACTCGTATGAGTATGACCTAACCAAGGTTCAGTTGACAGAATACTCTGCAACAAGAACCAAACTAACCAATTTTCATCTCGATTGAGACGTAGATAGGGGTGCAAATTGAAACCGACGTGGAGAGGAGCCAAGATTTGGTTCAGCGAGATCCCACTGAATGGACCATTTGATTCGATTTTTTGGTTTCATTTGATTTAAAAGAGTAATTTGATCATAAGGAACTGATATGAATTATTTTTACTCAAAAAAGAGTTTTGTACAATAATAGAGGCGGAAATCTGAATATTGAGGCAGAACGATAGAAAAAAGGCGTTCTCACGAAGAAGGTTTGAGGTGACAATTTTGAAAAAAGTATTATTATGAAGTGTCAGAAATTTAATTTTGAGATTTTAGAATTACATAAAGTCAAACCCCCCTAAAAGATTCGTCCAAAGCAAACCTTTGCACATACACAAACAAAACCGACTTTTTTTTTGCTTATTCCTAAAAACAAATATATGTATGGTATGAAGAAATTGACAACACTGCACATGTTTTGTAAATGCAACCTTCATAAGTGTTATGTAAATTTTTAAGTACCTGTGAACACAACGTTCAGACTCATGTGTTTAGACGTTGCATTTAGTAGTGTCATTTGAACACTGCGTTCAGTCTATGCATTCAGACGCTACGTTCATAATCTGCCTTCGCAGTTCCAACTTTACTTAAGAATTTATTTGATTGAGAATTAAATTTCTGAGCGAATGCGTTCAGATAACATTTATGAACACTATGTTTACAAAATAGACAAAGTGCTATCAATTTTTTCATATATTTATTTTTTTTTCTTAAAATAATAAAAAAATTCACCAAAACCAGGCCTTTTTAATTCACCTAGTTCGGAAGATTCCAGCAACTATCCTTTACCAGTTACCAGTTTACCATCTCTCAAAGGAACGAAAAAGCAACACAACTGTGAAAAACATAATCACAAGAAATACGAACCCACCAGCGGCTGTCACCGCACCCACCCCTAGGTTAAAAGTTTCTTCCGACAATCGGACCCACCGAGCACATGATCCACTAACAGAGTAACAGTTCTATAAACCTCACTTTATTTTTCTTGTATAGTTATATCTACGCTTGGAAGTCGGAGCACAGACATTGGATTCTCATTTATGAGTTATGACCTATGTCAGTCAACTTTACTTTTCTAAGTTTTTGCACTGATTTGGGCAATTGTAAGAACAAATGTACTCAATTCATTTTCGAAATATAAATACCGGAACACTTCCTGAGAGATCTTATTCATTTGACACACTAATTTATTTATCTTCACGAGTTAGAGGTCAGTCGAACAAAACATAAAGAACAAGGCATAAGATAATAATTGTTCAAAGGACACTGATGTCTCAAGCTTTATCTTTTTAATCATTATCCATTTTCATTGTGTGTGAGTGTGAGGCTGTGAGCCCACACGGTTAATTAAACCTCGTAGAGCTTTATTTTATTTACTTTCCTTGACTTCTCAAATTTTTTCACTTTCTGCGTAGGCCAGGCAACATGCAATTATCTGTAGGCTTTATTTTATTTATTTTCCGTGACTTCTCATTTTCTTTTTCGCTTTCTGCGCTGGCCAGAATCCATGCAATTAACTCTTGTAGGGGCTTTTTTGTCAATGGCGATTGGGATTATAAGCGGCATTGATTCCCAGGCATCTCATATATTCTTTTTATTGCTAAAAAGTCCTTGCAAAATATATATTCTTTAAAAAAGAATACATTTGTCCGATAGCCTATAGAGGAGTAATTATTGTCCGCTTGTGATCCACCGGGATTCGTGTACAGTACTAATTATTTCAGAAAATCCTCAGTAGGAGCGCAATAACACACTGCGGTCGATTACTGACATCAACTAAAAACAATGCCTCAATATCGCAACACAGTATAACATATCACGAACGCCACAATGAATCGGAAATCAGCGCTTCTTCTTTTCCCGCCTTTTGCACATAAAACCCGACCCTTTGTCCTCTATTTCCCCAGCTCTCGCCTTCGTCACTTCAATCCCACTTCTCTTTACTTCTCTTTTCTCTCCGGAGAAATGGGGATCCGCTCCTCTCTCTCAAATGTTTCATTCCTTCTCCTTTTGTTCATCTCCAGTGCATTTTCCGACGATCCGTACCGGTTTTTCACCTGGACCATCACCTATGGTCCAATCTCCCCTCTTGGCACCCAACAACAGGTTAATTTTCTTCAAAAATCTACATTTGTTTAATGAAAGGAGACTCGCTATATCCCTAATAGTTTGTTGATTTGTTTATTTCTTTTTTTGATGGAATTTAGGGGATACTGATTAATGGGCAGTTTCCAGGGCCTCGAATTGACTGCGTCACTAATGACAATATAGTTGTCACTATTATTAACAAACTCGATGAACCTTTTCTTATAACTTGGTATGTGATGGATGTCTTTTACTGATAACTTGATAATAATTTGGTTTTCAATGTTATGGACAATATTTCATGGAATTGGTGTTTTGACAACTAGGAATGGGATTAAACAAAGGAAGAATTCGTGGCAAGATGGGGTTTTGGGAACAAACTGCCCGATCCTGCCAAATTCAAACTACACATACAAGTTTCAGACTAAAGACCAGATTGGTACATACACCTACTTCCCCACTGTTGGCATGCAACGTGCCGCAGGTGGATTTGGTGCTCTCAACGTGTACCAGCGGCCACAGATCCCCGTGCCTTACCCAACTCCAGATGGTGATTTCACATTGCTAATTGGAGACTGGTACAAAGCTGGTCACAAGGTAAGCTGTCTCTTTCCAAGTCATTTCATTTAACATGTTTGAAAGCCGCTGTTTATAATGTGTGTATTTTATTTATAAACTTGTAGGCATTGAAAATGAGATTGGACATGGGTAGATCTCTCTATTTCCCTGACGGCTTGCTCATTAATGGAGTTCAGTGGCCATACTTCACTGGAAATGCAGGTATTAGATAATATCAATATGTGAATTAGAATCAACTCAGGAAGTGTTTTGCGATCTTCATGGAAAACAAATCACCTCGCACTTCAATTTTAAAATAGTCTTCTGTCAAGTACTCAAAAGTTTTAACTTCTTCCCATGGTCAACATGCTTAGTTTCTGTCAAAAATACTCACAGATAGTTTGTAGCTTTGACTTTATATGTGACAAATTTAACTATAGAACCTTTTTCTTACACTGTCAGGTAAAACATACCTGTTTAGAGTCTCCAATGTGGGGTTGACAACATCCATAAACTTCCGAATTCAAAGCCACTCTTTGAAGTTGGCGGAAATGGAGGGGACCCACACTCTGCAAAACATATATGATTCAATTGATATACATGTGGGCCAGTCATTGGCTGTCTTGGTCACACTGGATCAACAGCCCAAAGATTACTACATAGTCGCATCAACTCGTTTCACCAGTCGGGTCTTGACACAGACTGCGGTCTTGCATTATGCGGGATCAAGCGTCCCTCTCTCAGGGCCGGTACCACCTGGGCCAAGAACGCAGATCTACTGGTCCATGAGGCAAGCAAGGACATTCAGGTACTGTCCTTGTTGTTTTGTTTAATGTTTCTTATACATCAGAATTTTTTCAATTTTGAGAGTTCAAGTTGTTTTTCTAGTAGTCTGGTCTGGGAATCATACATATAAATTTCCGATAAACTCGAAAGCATATTCTTAAATTGAATTGTCATTTAAATACCAAGCTAAAGTTGTGTGTAAACCTAGTTTTACAAATGTGTTTTACACCATAACAGGTGATGTGACCCAAACCAAGATGGTGAACATATGTTACAAAATGTTGCCAAGACTAATTTTATAATTTAAACATAATGATGTTTTATAGGTGGAATCTGACAGCAAGTGCCGCAAGGCCGAATCCTCAGGGCTCATACCACTATGGTACCATTGTCAAACAGAGGTCCCTAATTCTTTCCAACTCAGCACCTGTAATTGCCTCAAAGCAGAGGTTTGCAGTAAACGGCGTATCCTTTGTCATACCCAGCACACCCCTAAAACTTGCGGACAATTACAATATTGCCAACATCTTTTCTTGGGACAGTATCCCAATTAACCCCACAAATGGTCAAACTGTGCTTGGCACACCGGTTCTACGGTTTAACCTTCATGATTTTATAGAAATAGTTTTTCAGAATACAGAGTACCAAATGCAATCGTGGCATCTTGATGGCTATGATTTCTGGGTTGTGGGGTAAGTTTTTGTTCTTGTTCTTCTCTTATTTTTTTTTTTTTTCTTTTCAAGTAGTAGGCACAAGTTCCTATTGTTAATTTGTGTATCCATCTGTGAATAATCTAATATGCTGATTTTGGAATGTGCAGATATGGTTTAGGTACTTGGACAGAAGCCATGAGAAAGAGATACAATTTGGTTGATGCTGTAACCAGACACACTGTTCAGGTAACATTAATAATGAATGCAAGTTCATCAGATGAAGTGTCATTGCTGTTAAATATTTGGGTTTAATTAAGGTTGGATTTTCATAATTTTAGGTGTACCCAAAAGGATGGTCTGCTATACTTGTGTCGCTGGATAATGAAGGGATGTGGAATTTAAGATCATCAATGTGGGCCCGGCAATATCTGGGACAACAATTCTACATGAGAGTATGGACTCCTCAGAAGAGCTTCTCAAACGAGTATGACATCCCTCCTAATGCCCTCTTTTGTGGCAAGGCAGTAGGTCTTCATGCATAGATAAGGTTAAAATAATTTTAACATTGTATTATTCCTGTGATAAGTTTCTTTCAGTCATGATGGTGTGACTGAACATGAATATGCCAAAGTTAAAAAGAAAGAAGAGCAAATTGAATTATGAGTGATATATTAGTAGTTATCTATTTTTTGTCATTCTAGTGGGCTCCAAAGTTGTTTTCTGTAACGAGAAGTGATCTTTCTTTAATGATGACTGGTTTTTTGTGTAGTGCCTTTTAGATGATAGCTCCTGTTAATCCAAAGAGGTACCTGATTATAAATGGATTCTATGAGAAAGATAAACATATTGAAAACAAGAATTCTTCTTGTTATATTACATCCGTTTGTTTTACATGTTTCCTGAGTACTCGAACTTATTTTGAATCAATTTTTAAAACAAGGTTAATAGTGACAGAGAAGTATTATTCAACTTTCTTAAAAAAAAAGCTGAAAATTATACTTAGGAGTCTCTGGGAACAACTTGAAATAGTAAATAAAGGACCTCAATTAAAAAGTTTTTCTTTTTAATAGCCAATTAAAAAGTTTAAACTTGTTTTGCATCCATGGTGTGATTGTAGCTGTTGGAGTTAGGATTTCCACACAATGGAAGCTTTGTAGATGATCTTTTACTTTTGTTTTTAGAGAAAAAAGAGTAGTCTGTCAAATGGTTTTTGGAGTGAAAGGTTCAAGTTCTTTTTTTTCTTTTCTGTTTAACTCCAGTGAACATGCATGCCCCCATGAGGAGAGCAATGTTTACTCTGTTGTGCTTGGTATGGTATCTCATCGTTCAAGTAGTATACTTCATTCTTTTGTAAGAAGGAAACAACTATATTCTCAAAGCTGTGAACATGTCATTGCTGAACCTTTTATGATCTAAAACTCCAACAGATCTAATGTCCATTACTTGTAAATATTCACAAATCACAAAGAACTAAGATTACTCACAATGAAGGCATACAAGGCGATGCTGTTCTACTATTTGTTTTTTTTTTTGCCTTGTTTTATCTTTTGATGCCTACATCTCCATTGAAAAAACTAAAGGTTCACTTGATTGTGTCAAGCAACAGCCATCAAGTGTAGCAAGTAAAGAAGATGCCTGAATGGAATTTTTTTTTCTCTACCAAAAAGTTTACATAAAGTGTATTGATTTTCATTCTATGTAAAGAAACAATTTGTTAACTAACAGAGAAGAAGATGATCTATGAGGATTTTTTGTATGCTCTATTCAAGTTCATAAACAGAAGAATCTTTCCCATACTGCTTTTGCGCATGTATTTGAGATGAAGGAAGCTCAACATGGCCTCCCCAAACCTTAATTCTTTCTTCGGCGAATATTGCCTGCATAGTCATATGTCAGTACCTTTTGTACCTAGTCCATATGTCATTTTTTTCCATTTCCATGCCATAAACTGAGGCATTGTTAGGCTGGGTGTCAATATGTGCCAGATGGTACTAAACCTTTGTTGTTATGTTCTATATTCCTGGGCTAGATAGAACCTTAATTTTTGCTAGAAGGCTACTAGTCACCCATTAGGACTGGTATGATTATAGAGGTCTAGTACCAAACAATAGTTGCAGTAAGCTATTTTAAATTAAGCATTCATTCAGAAATTGAAGTACCTCTTTTTGCCACTTAGTTTTGGATGTTATGACGAGCAAAGTAATGGTCTGTAGAACTGTACCAACAAGCATCCCAATCAAAATTCCCTGAAATTACATTGAACAATTTAGCAAAAGAATGTGCTTAACACAGGACTCTACGAAACTGAATAGATGGTTCAGTACCGAGGCATCCATCTTGAGTTTGAAGCCCAAAACAGCTCCAAGAGGCAAACCAACGATATAGTAACATCCTATATTTATAAACACAACTAATGATTGCCATCCTGCTCCAATAGCCACTCCTGCAATGGAGTCAAGTTGGAACCTGGTTTAAGCGAGATAAGCAATGGGAACATTGTGCCCTAAGATTACAACTCTATTGTAGAACTTGTTCTTGGTTTTGGTAATTAAAATTGTCTTACTACCAATTTTGACATGTATGCCATGCTACACATGCTAAAGATATTTTCTGTTTTGAGAGTCACAAGGCATGAGAACTTTGGTGTAGTACTAATATGCTACTGACATAAAGATGTAGTACTGAAATCTTCTATATTTAAGAATTACAAATGCATCTGAAGAAAGTATACCAGAAAGAACTGGCTGGATGCTGTTGAGTAATATCATAGCTGCCAAAAGAAAACCTAGTTTGGAAGTTTCTTCGATTAAATAAGGACTATCAGTGAAAAATTTTGGTAGCTGCTTTCTTTCAACGAGAGCTATAATCGTGAGTATTAATCCAATGAATGCTGATGTACCGACGGGAATAATTACTGAAAATTTTGCAGCCTTTGGGTGGTTAGCACCAAGTTCATTGGAGACCTGTACACTGTAAGTATATTATTTAATTAGTATGATCTACTTTAATAATAATGAAGCATTTCATATATTACTTCCATTTGACAAACTGATGTTGGATTATTAAATCAGCAAGTATGGTAGAGATTTCTGGTAATTCACAGGCTTACACCACCAACCAGTCATTATCATAACCTTTTGGTTGAAGTACCTACCTGGAAGGCACACCTATTTTTCTAGTCATAAACATAATGGGTAAAAATCTAAGTACCTGATCGCCACATTGAAACCTAGAGCAATCATAAATGTCCGGAGCTGGTAATTCATGCTGTTAAAGAAAAAAAGAAAGAATGGATCAGAATGAAATCTGAATCAAAGTTGGCTCTACTAAAGTGTTTCTGATTGATCTTTCAACAAAACAATTTTCTGATGTTGTAAGGTAACCATATATATATAGAACATAGTCAAATATTGACAATTGCCTATTTATTTCTTGCTCATATACTGAGCACGTAGATTTTAGAGCCATGGAGAAACTGGCACTTTCTCACCATATTGAGTCCACTGGAGCTTGAACTCGTTATTCTCTTAAATGGCATTTTTAATAGATTATCACTTGAGCTACTAGTTAGATCGAGAGCTGTAGTTGTTACATTAACATACTTGAAATTTGAAACAAATTAACAAAATTTGTTGGAAACTTACATTATTGACATGGCACCAACTTGTAACCAGAATGTTTCAATAGACCTACCAAAATTATGACAGCAGAGTAATACCAAAGCTCCAAACTGTCAAACAAACAACCAAGTTAACCAGTACACAAAAATAAGAGCCTACCACTAGAAACTGCAAACCTTGCTAATATAACTTTCTGACCATAACATTACAGCAGAAGCAAGGGAGAGCTTCACAAAACCTCCGAGTTTTTTAAATGCAGCACGAGAGAATCCTTTCCATGCATCAGGAAAAGCCCACAAATGCGGTACAAATATTGTGCCAAATTGATAAGCCACCATGAAATATTGCCCACCATAGCAACTCCAATCAAGCCTTTACCCAGCTTAATCACAAAAACCCAATTGAGCAGTACATGCACACAAGTACCACGCCAGAAATGGTTGTCATGATCCATACCCTGCTTTGCGATTGGAAAATATTTTGCAAGGGGAAGTTGAAGGCATATGCAAAGACTTGTGGTATGTTCCAGAGGGTGTACAATCCTGCTGCTTCTGAGATTTGCATTGATTGGTGAAGGAACTTTAGGATTGGGGATGTGAATATGTATATGGGGGTCAGGAATAGTGCAGTTATGAGGCAAATAATCCATGATCTTTGCATGTAAATGCCAAGCATTTCAAGTTGTCCAGCACCAACTGCTTGTCCACAATGGGTCTCGAGTGCACTCCCCATGCCAATCTAAAAGTTGGAAAAGAAACAAAAGCGAAGGTGAGTAAGCAGAGTACATCAAAGGTTAAAGATGACAGTACTCTCAAGTCTGAACTGCTTGACAAAATAAGGAACACTCGGAGTGGCACTGGAGAAAAAAAGGGAAAGAGCATGATCTGATGTTCCATACAAAAATCCTTTGTTGGTTTAGATTGACCTCCTAAAGTAATCAATTGATATCTGTTCTGAACAGATACTCTCGATCTCTTACTATGCAGGTTTACTTCTACAAAATAGCAGGGATACTAAAGAATAAAAATAACCTCACATGCGTGGTACACATAAGATGCATGTTGAAGTCGGTAAAACCTTCAACAACAGATATAACATTGAGCTCAACCTCAGTAATGTGACTAGTAGAACAAACCATATGCTCATTAAACTGAAGTGACACAATCAGCAGGTATATAATAGCCACTTCCTTCTTTGATTCGAAGTACAATATTATTAAGTTATAGATCCTCTTTTTCACCATGTTCTCGGTAGATGAACTTCAAAGTTGTATCAATTTAATATTTTAAATATTATTTGCAAGTATTTTATAAAAGACAAATTACCAGAACCCCATAGACAAACCCTTCTATGACATTTTCAACCATTGAGACAGCATCCAGCTCAACATCTCCTATGTGCCCGGAAAATGCAACACTCACGAAATTAATTGAAATTTGAAGCACCGTGGCTAAAATCGCTAGAAGTGCAATTTGCCATAGTGTCTTGGATTCATACCAGCATTTCTTCACAATGCCTCGCATCTCAATTAATTCTGACTTCTGACGCTCTCAACAAAGCTTGTGCATAGGTACTCTCATATCCCAATAATGCATGAGCTTCTACTAGAGTCTAGGTCAATATATAACCACCAAAACAAAAAGTGGGAAGTGCTAGTTCATGGTGTTGGTGCAATTTCAATTAGATAAGAGCTGAAAACAGAGATTCTAATTTAAATAATTATAAATTAAAACTCCGTGCAATAATTTAAGATAAGCAAATTAGCGGAACCGAAAACTTATTATCCAACTCTTGACGCCTCCCGCACAAGTAAGTTGAGAAGGCAGTGAAGATGGTTGAGCAACACCTCGGTATGATCGCTAGCGGATCCTTCCAAGCAAACACTGTAAACCTAGGCGGCCTAGGTTATGGATAATTTTTCGTTTAACTAACAATTAGGAACTTAATTTCAATCTCACCAAATGCAATTACAATACACAATGATTCAAATTAGTATGCGGAAGCGTAATACAATTTCTCAATTAATCAACTCAAGTATATGTCACTAACTCTTATTTAAGCAATTCAATCACAATTAACACAATACAAATAGGAATTAGTAAATTGAAATAGCAAAGAGTAAAGAGATGGCTCAATCGCGTGTTGACGGAGTTCGGCTTGCACCAATGCCTCGCCTACGTCTCCGGGTCCCCGGTGCCCCCGCTTCTTGCGGTAAAAAGCCTGGTCCGCTTCAATAAACAAAGTTGCAGTACAAAAGTGGAATCCAACTCTCTTTACACACACCGGTAGAGTAATTGGACCCTAGGTTTAATCAAACGGTTCACAATGGAAACAAAAGAAAGTAGATAATGGTTCTCTAAACTAATAGTACAACTAATCTCTCAATAGACAATGGAACAATTTGGCTAATTAAAATTGGGAGATTATGAAATGAATTTAGCTATTTAATGATAAGCTCAAAGGCACAACAATGGCTGCTGGAAAGTTTTCTTGTTTTTGCTAAAGGTTTTTTTTCAAATAAAAGTGAAGAAGATGGTCCCCTTTTATACCTTTTCATTTCTGCACAAAATTAGGTTTTCGGAACATAGCGTTATAACGCCAAGTTATATAGATAACACAGCGTTATAACGCCATCATGAGTTAGGACAAAATTTTATGACGTTAGATTTGTATTTTTGTGCAGGTTGTACTTAGCGTTATAACGCCAATCTATGTATAAAACATAGCGTTATAACGCACGTCCAAGTCAGGACAATTTTGTGACGTTTGAATTTTGAACTAGCGTCATAACGCCAAGTATGGCGTTATAACGTTATGCCAGAATTTCCAGTACTTAGAAGATTTAGCCCTCTTTGAACACACTGGCGTTATAACGCATGGTATATGACGCTAATATTTAAGACTTAATTTCAGCCATTTGGAATTTTATCAAATCATTTATTATTTTAAAATGAGGTTTCAAAATTTGCATCGTTCTAGCGTTATAACGCTTATCCTGGCGTTATAACTCTAGAGTTCAGGACTTAACCAAATTGGCCAAGTACCTTACTCTGGCGTTATAACGCCAAATGTAGAGTTATAACGCTATATGTCAGGACTTAGCCAATTTGGCCAAAAACCTGACTTTGGCGTTATAACGCTAGTATTAACGTTATAACGCTAACTCTTTGGAATTTTGGTGAAAATTTTGCACTTTTGAAAAATAATGTTTTTGGACAAATGAATTTTATATTCATAAACTTTAGCAATATTTAAGAGTTATTATTGCTATTTTGGAATTTATTGCTATCTTAGTCTATTTTAAATTTCCATTTTAAAATCTTAAAATTCTGGCGTTATAACGCCTTAATTGGCGTTATAACGCCAAGTACAATGTTCCTTGTACTCAGCCATTTTGCAGGGTTGTGCACATTGGCGTTATAACGCCATGTTGAGCGTTATAACGCTAATATGTATTTTGTTCTGAATTTTGCTATTTGTGTTTTAACTCCCAATTTTAAATAACCAAAGTTCCAAGAAGTTAAACCTATATTCTTCTATAATTTCTTGAGATCTTCAGCTCGTAATTCCTTGGTTTAACTCCCCTTGCTTAACTTGATCTTGCTTTGAATATCCTGCATCAATTCTCACAAATTTTGATGAGATTACACGTTGTTTTACAAATCAACAAACTTGAGAAATTATTTGAGTCAACAAACACCAGTGCTCTTTCTTTTCTTTTAAGGTCATGAATCAACTAAGAAGTAATTATCTTTAATGGAGATGATATATGAGAGCCTAAGCACAACACATGTGCATCTAATACACCAGTATTGCTTGGAGACTCATCGCTTAAATACTATTGATAACGTATCTTGGAGAGATACATTCATTAATAACTAATATTCTATAAAATATTTGATATACAAATTATCTTCAAATCCTTTCCAAAATGTGTCATTTACTGTTGTAAACATATAAACATACACACAAAATTTGGTATTATTTGCAGCACAACTCAGAAAGATATCAGCAAAAAAAGACAGGAAATTCTGCTTTTCGGTCTCATTGTTTGCGGCTGTAATTGACTTGGACAGAAATCTGCAAAAAATATGTCTAGTCACTTGCGACCGCAAATGACTTGGACTGAAATCTGCAGATTTCTTGCCAAATCTATCATAGTCTTTTGCGGCCGCAAAGAGGCTCTCTTGTAGCCGCAAGACGCTTGCTGATTGACATTTTTTGCTTGGGCTTTGATCCAATTTGACTGGATTTAGCCCAAAAAATATTTCTAACTTTACATTAACACTAGAATTAGTTAATTAATCATAATAACAATTACAATTAATTCACTTGAATCCTATATGTGTTCGTATCCAAACTTACCGAAATACATATTATGCGATTCCATAATTAATCACATTTATGACATATCTTATATTATTCCACGTAATATTAACGATAATACTTGATATATTAACCATATAACAGTAGTCAAAACTCTATTTATTGGATTTGACATCTCAATTCCAACAATTTTCCATATGGATAAGTGTGATCTTATTGATTACATATCTTAATCTGCATGCATAACTTTTTTTGTCTTTTCTTTCGTACTTCTTCAACATTCCGTCCATCAAATGTACCCAACAAGAAACTTAAGCGATGTTCACCACATTCAGTTCGTGATTATCTTGACTTAAATCACATTGCCAATTACAGTTGGATGACATGAATTATTTTTGGACATATAGTTCGACAATTACACGAGAGTGTGATTATACATGCCTATTTGCAAATGAGTCATCTTTATTCTTTACTTTAGTGAGGTCAAAACTTTAAAGAGAGAAAAAATAATGAGATTCATAATGCAACTTGCATATATCATAACTTGTTACAAATTACACAACATAGAACAAAATTTTCCAAAAATCACTCCCACATTTTCCCCAAACTAACTACACCTATACAAGCAACATGCTCATGAAACTTCTTAGCCTCTTAGGTGGTAGCTCTTTTGTAAGTGAAAATACAATTATGAAGTCTGTACTTATATGTTATTTCTTTATCTCATTGTTTTGCACTCTTTTTTTTATACAATTAGAAAACTTATAAAACACTTTATCCTTACATGCAGTAAAATGACATCTTTATGAAATCATATATTAAAATCATGTTTGGTACATTTCACGACCTCCAAAGTTTTATTAAAACCTACAAGTTTTTATATTAGAGCTTACAAGTTTTTATATTATAATCGGCAAATCTTTATATTAAAATCTGCCAAGTTTCAAATACTTGAAATTTGCAAGTATTAATATTGAAACCTGCAAGTAACAAGTAAATTTTTATATTATAATTTGCAAATTTCTATATTAAAATCTGTAAGTATATTAGATCACAAGTTGCATCAATTTTGCAGCAAAACAAAAATCTAATATAAAAATTTAATATAAAGACTTGCATGATTAAAATAAACACATGCTGAATAACGAAAAACTAGCAGAGCAAATGAGCTCTTGATGCGCTAATTTTTTGTTTTTGTTTTGTTATCTAGCGAAAGATAGTTAAGACTTAAGAGGGAGATTTAAAGGAGACTGTAAGTCCAACAAAATATACCACTTTTAGCGCACTCATAAGACAAACCTGCCTACCCTTGCCGACTTCCGTAGACTTCTTACGTTTCTTGTGCGAAATGTATACGTGTACGGTCTCTTTCTCTTTTTGTCCCTTTTGAAAGTCAGCCTTTAGGCATTAAATAACAACAAGCATACAATATTCAAATGAGATTACACGTGACGTCACACATTAGAGAATAACTCTTTGCATCCCTAGCAAAGAGGAACTGCTGGAACCTAGCTCAGATTAGCATGTTCTGAACCCAGCATTTGTCATCTGACATCTCTATCACTTATAAAATTGTATATTGTATATTCTTTATTACCTTTGAACATTGACCAAGCCTAGATCAACCTCTTGGAAGGCCCACCAACTAAGATCCATGGGCTGTTGTAGTGTTGTGCTAAACCCGCGCCGGGTCCCGCCCGTTACGACCCGCCCGTGTCCGCCGGGTCCCAAACCCGCCCGTCTGCCAGACGGGTCGAAACCCGCGGGTCAAACCCGTGACGGGTCAAGGGCGGGTTTTTCCCCCGGTTCCCAACTCGACCCGTATTAGACCCGCCCGTGTCAGACCCGCGTCAGAACCCGCCCGACCCGCACCCGTCGCACCCGTCGTGACCCGTGACCCGTGACGGGACCCGCCCGCCCGCCCGACCCGCACAGACCCACAAATTTTGAATTTTTTTTGGAGGGATGCGATTTGGACCGTTGGATTTTGATCCAACGGTTCTCAAAATCTCCAAGGTGTATG